>APFE030178456.1:2430-15769 GCA_000404065.3 Pinus taeda
TCTCCATTCCGCGTTATTTCAAACTAAATTGCTAGACTTTCCGCCTATCTTGCCTCACGAAGTAATCTGTGCCTTTGTATTAAATTCTCTGCTCATTGTTGTCTGTTGGTCCCATACCTTCCCAGAAACTCAGTCATTCATAAAAAATTGCTTCTTGTATCCATATTTACTTACTAGCCTAAGATCAATATTTCATTGTAAGTCATCTCAGACCATTCCATTTACTTATTCACTAAGCGTGACTCGGAGAGAGCCCTCTCATGTTCTGGTAGGGCTAGCTACCAGACTGAGCATGGTTTGTGGTTACCCTGAATTTTGCCTTCCTTCAGCCTATGTCAGATTTAGGTGCTAACAGGGACAACAAGCGAAATAGTCCCACATTATAAAATATGTGAGTTGAATACCTCCACCTTGGGAATAATGGGATTAAGGGGATAGAGTTCTAATTTCATAGTGAAGATAAAGGAAATGCATTAGTGGTGTGTAATCCTTACCCCCAAACACTAATCCTTCCAAATTATACTTAAACTAGTACAAATGTAAGTGGACTTGTTGATATCATTTCACTTAAAAATTACCCACTTTTGGAGTGAAAATTAATATATTATTATTTAATTTGGTAATTAGGAAGAATATTTATTTGGAAATATTCAAAAGGTGACACATAGGGATGTTTAGTAATACTTTGTTAAAAAATTACATTGAAAAGAAGGAAGGATGCCACATAGGTGGTTAATAACGACTAATTTTAGGAAATTAGAGTTTTTTTTTTTTTGTGAGGGATTAGATAGTTAGACTTAAATATTTTACATATAGATGATACCTCCATGGGATGTTTTTGGATGGGGAAATAACATTATATAGAAATACTAGTGAAATTCTATTAAAGCATAGTGAAGTTTGATTCACTATGTTAGTTAGCTCTAGAAGGAGGTTGAGTAATTCAAAACTAAACTCCCTTATCAAAGGATGAAAAGTACAGTAGGTGATTAAAAAACCATCTACTAAAACATATTCTATTGTTGGTTTTCTTCTAGTTCTTTGTTGATCCCATATAACTTAGTGTTCTTAAAGGAAAAATGTTTTCCTTGAGTGTGGTCATCCAACGCATAAATTCAGCCCCACAAGAGGCACTTGAACCCCACCAGAATACTATATGAAGGAGAGTTATTCGACCTCATTTGAGTCATACAAGTAATTGACTCTCTTCTAGAAGTATGAGGAAAATTCAGAGCAAGAAAGAGGAGAAGGATAGCGAGGAAATCAATAATGTCTATTTGTTTGGCTTGTGCATCAATTTTCTGTTAGGAAAGCTCACACATATGGGAAGAAAGTTATCTTTGTTCATATTTCAAGCTAGATAAGAGCAGAAAATCGAGTTATAGAGAGAATTATTGTTGTGTGGGTGGCTGGCCTATCACTTAGTTAGTTGTCTTGATCAAAGGTCTTCGAGGTCTTCCTTGAATTTCTATAAGAAGAGAAGTTTTTGGGTTTTTCCCTTATGGAGGGGTTTTTCCCTGGTTCGGAGCCTATTTCTAGTGGTCTTGTTTGCATTGTGATCTTCTTTATTGGAATTTTCTTGAGGTTGAACACAAAATAATAATGATGATGATGAACTAACATTATATCACAATAATTGTCAATATAACAAGAGAAAACATTATAAAAGAAACTCTAATTCTTTTTACCCAAGTTTTTTCATAAGATTTATGGTCTTGGAAGATATGCAACATAGAAATAAAAAAATTATTGAAGTCAAATGCAACACAAAACTAAATCACACAACTCGTAGGCAAGCACTTGGTGGGCTAAAGTTGAGCAATACCTCAATGAGTTTTTTTTTTCGCGTATATGACTTCAACCTTAGTTAATCTTTCAAATCCAAATATGCGAATGAAAGTACCTTCAAAATAAAGGAAGGAGGAGAAGTTAGATGCAATAAATAATTAATAAAATAGAAGAAAAATCATACCAATTCCTTATGCCCAATTAATAGAGTAAGAGTTTCTCCTACTTCCCTACATGAAAAATGACAATTTATGGTCTTTCAGTCAAATACAAACACAATGGTCAAAGAAAGACAACTACTACATGAATTTTTTTCAAGGAAAAGTTTGTTATTTCTTATAAACCTTTATGTAACTCCCACTTGGCCAAGACATACAACACAAATATGAAACAAATTTTGTTGTCTCAACTAAACCCTTACTATTTTGAGCTATTTTCTTCAGATAGTTCTTCCACTTCAACATTTGAGTTGACACTAGTTGTCCTACACATATTGATGAGACCAATGAGACAAAATTAGATTAAATTTGACCAAATATTAAATTTAATTGCATGAATAAATAATAATTAAAAGGACTTGCATGAAAAATACTTGAATGAGATCCTCTTGGTTACGAGAATGAATTTTTGGAGTACTTTAACCTTGGAGAAAGCCTTCCTTTGCTCGACAAAGCAACATCTAAGTCAACATTCAATTTGTTGTTGCTCTGTTGGATTGAGGGTGTTTTAATCCAACATTATCCAAATCCTAATTTATTCTCTACTGAATAGGGCCAACCACATGAAGGTGGAAGCTCTCATGGCACCTCCCCCCCTCATGTCACCCTCAATTCCCCAATACCCAATGTATGTACTATATAGGAAATACTTGAAAGAAAGACATTAAAATATATAAAAAAAACAAATACAAACATTCATTCCTTCATTCATTTGTAAATCCCCAAAATATTTCATCTCAATAAATTTAATCATAAATAATATGTTTACATAATATGAAATAAGGTCATGTACATTAAAATACATATAGCAATTATTCATTAACATATATCATCCATTCATTCATTCATTAATCATAGACACAAAATACTTCATCTCAAAAAAAATTCTCATAAAAAATATGTTTTCATAATATGGTACGTGATGTTTCTAATGATATAACTAGTACAATCATTTCTTTTTTTTTTCCATTATTTTTTATGGTCTCTTCATGTACTCATGACATTTTTGAGGCTGCTGCAAGAGGGGTGGATCATCAGTTGTAACAAGAAAGAAATGTTAAATTGATATTTTTGTTATTATTCATTAATAAAAATATCATTAGAGTTTTCTTTACCTCGTGCACTAGTTGACATTGTTGGAATGGATGTTATATTTTCTGTTATATGTATTGTAAGTAATCTATATATTGGTTGCATTTTCTAATCTATTTTAGTATAACAATATTCTAACTAAAATTAGTTGTCAATTCACAACAGTTTGTGATTATGAAGACAATTTAAGTACACATGAGTGTAATGTCCATGATGAGATGTATGAATTGTTCTCTACACATTTCCCATCAATGATTATAACCTTGAATGGGCTAGCACTGGTCTGTCATAACCATCTCAAAATGACCTAACAAATAAAATTTACCATGCCTTTCATCATCACTTCACATTGTCTCGTATATGAACCCATCTACATATTATGTGCATGAATTTGTGGTAGACCATCCCCTCTACCTAGCCTATTATTAAGTGTGAGAATAGGTGAAAAATGTACAATTTAGAAGTAGGGGATCTTGTAAACAAATATCCATCAATTGTCCTATATTCACTTACTGTCACAATCAATCATATGATAGGTAGAGGGGATGGCTTTCCATAAATTCATGCACATAATCTATAGAGAGGGTCATTCATGAGATAGTGTGATGTGATGATGACAAAAATTATAAATTTTTATTTACCAGGTCATTTTGAGATGATGATATAAACTAGTGCTAACCCATTTAACGTTTAATCATTTATGAGAAATTTGGGGAGAACAATTCATACATCCCATCATGGACATTACACACATATTTGCTTATATTTTCATCATACTCACAAATTCTTGTGGTTAGGCATTGAATCAAGAGTAGCTAGCACCTAAATTAGGAGTGTGGTAGTGTGGTGGAGTGGGATAGGGATACAAAGTAATACATGGTTTTCTTACCATGGGACTAGACTGTGTAAATGCTTAGTTAAACAAGGGAATCTAATTATAGGCTCTTGGTGTTCGTAATAGAGTTAGTTGACTTATACCATAAATTTATCCAATATATGGTATTCTACACCGTCCTTGAATTTGAAGTTAGTGAACAGGGGTTATCAAGCTCAAGTGGGTTAGCACAACCTTGGTGTATAACCTAACCCTACATGTCTCTCTATCTGTATGGACCAAAGTGATTATCTACCATCCTATTTGTGCTGGCAAGGATGGATCAACTATGAATCTATGATGATTGTATTGGGCTATAAATCTATGAACAACCCATCACATTGATCTATAACCAAAGAAATGGAAGGATATAAATCCCAAGAAAGTGTCAAATATTAAAGAGAAATCAAGTTAATATTTAAATAACTCTCAAACCTAGATTTCTCAACATGGTCATAGAGCTAGGTTTTGAACTGAGGTCAGAATAGAAGATCAGCTTGGCACCATCTCATCTCAAGAAGAGATAATTCCTTAGTCTGAATTTGTGAAGGAAAGAAGAACAAAAATCTAGACATAATTACTAGCCCTAATTGCAGAGATAAGGTCGATAATATACATAGAAAGGAGCACAGGGTTTTGGTGGGATATAAGCACTTTTCTTGATGACCAAATAGCTAGAATACCTTCTCGCCATGGACTCGTCTATCAAGTCTTCGTTCTAGACAAGTTTTTAGTGATCATAGTATCAAGTTGAAAGGCATGTGCATGAGTCTCTTTTGGAAGCCCTAAAAGGTTTGCCATTGTCACCTTTTCAAAGGGAGCCGAAAGCACTATTGAAAGAGAATACACTGGTGCATAAAAGAGATCCAAGATTGATGGTATTGATGACCTTGTTCTGAGCTTAAGTATTGTTGAAAGAATTACAAAATCCATACTCTACACTTGTGCATTGAGACATTGAAATTCTAAGCATGTAAAGAGGCATATTGAAATTATTCATTAACATATAACATTCATCCATTCATTCATTAATCATAAACACAAAATACTTCATCTCAAGAAAAATTATCACAAAAAAATACATTTTCATAATATGGTACGTGATGTTTTTAATCATATAACTAGTAAAATCATTTCTTTTTTCTTTTTCTTTATTTTTGATGGCTTGGTCATGTACTCATGACATTGTCAAGGTTGCCACAAGAGGGGTGGATCATTAGTTGTAACAAGAAAGAAATGTTAAATTGATATTTTTGGTTATTCTTCATTGATAAAAATAACATTAGATTTTTCTTTACCTCATGCACTAGTCGACACTATTGGAATGGATGCCCCATGATCCTCTTTTGGGTGCCCTGTGGTGTTTGTATGTTTTGGTGTGATCTCTGCCAAAATATCTTATATAAGAAAGAAATGAAAAATCGATTAGATAATGTAAAAGTTAAAAAAACAAACATTCATAATTGAACTTATGACTTTAAAAAAATCATTTTAAAATATGGTTATTACCTGATATCTTTGAAAATGTTGGTTGAGCATGTTCATCCTATCTTTAATATCAAGAATTTTATTTCTAATGTGAATCAAATGAGAACATTATTCATTCATTCTAACCACAAGCTTATTGAATGTTACAACTGGGTCAAGAGACATGTACAACTCATCATCATCAAACCAATCAAGACCATTAAGCACTTCACTAAGCACTTCCTCAACAGCATTTGTGGGCTTCTCTAAGGATGGTGCCTTCCTCTTATCACCTTGTTTATCAGATAAGTGTAATTTATAATTTTACTCTACCATCCTCAACTATAAACATTCAAGGATTTAAATTTGATGAAACATTTTAGGTCAATAAAAATTCCAATTTAATGAGTTAGCTCAATTGGATTAGGCATCATTTGGCTAATAACCATCATGAGGTGAACGAACAATGGGATATAATATTTTTGTTAGTTGAATTGACTTGGATTAGTTGTAGGTTAGGATGCCTAGTTAGTAGTACTAAGTGAGTCAATGGTATATTTAAATGAGAAGCCCATCTTTTGTTGGTCATGATATTTTCAAATGGATAGTTGAGTTAATTATCACATGAGTTGAAACCATTATGTAATTTAGATGGGTACATGAAGATGAAAAATTTAATCACTGAAACTTAGAGGATTAAACCCTTAACTATTCATTTGGAAGGTTGATTGAGGCATCACAACTATTTGTTTATCTACGTCTAGTAAAAAGGCCCATTAATAGATTATTGCTCATCTTTAGGGTATTAATTATAAGAAACTAGCTTACAAATTATTTATTTTCCTCCGACCCCACTTAGTAATTAATGGACCTATATATGTATATGTATATGTATATGTATATGTATATATTAATATTATATTATATGTATATATATATATATATATATATTATATATTATAATATTATATTATATATATATATATATATATATATATATAATATATATATATATATATATATATATGTTTAAAATCGTTAATTATCCAATTCCTTTCAATCTCATTATTTAACTAGTTTAAAGGTTATCCATTTTAATTTTTCTTTTTATTTCATAAATCATTGATATATGTTTTATTTGAGTGTGAGAATGATTTCGGCAAAATCACATAGAGAATCATTTGTCGACGTGTTTCGAACCAACTAGTGTGGTTCATCATCAAGAATGAATGAGCAACGGTTACAGAGACACTAATGGTTATAATACATATTATAATATTATTATTATTATTATTATATGTATTATAACCGTTAGTGTCTCTGTAACCATTTCCCATTCATATAGTCATTGAAGGACCTACTTGCTCTATTTAATGGATCGCTCGATATTGTTCCTCAACTTGTCCTGACGATGAACCACACTAGTTGGTTCGAAACGCGTCGACAAATGATTCTCTATGTGATTTTGCTGAAATCATTCTCACACTCAAGTAAGTTCTCACAGAACTCTAAACTCTTTAATATGTTTTATTCATTTAGATGGTTTTAATAATATTTTAATGAACCTATTAATAGGTTATGGTTCTAGACAATTTAATAAATATAACAAAATAACCCTTAAATTAATTAACTAACCCTTTGCCTATTAAGTGTTAAAAAAATGCCTTTTAATATATTATTAATTCATTCATATGGTAATAAATATAACTAAAAATTTAATTAACTAATTAAATTTTCCTTTTCCCTTGGTCTTGTTGCCCAGTCAATCATAGCCATTACTTAGTAGTCGTTGGTCCGGTCTAGTTGCCTAGTGAAATTTAGAGATTTCCCAATCAAATACCATTGGATGACTTTCTCTCCCTATTTAACATGAAGCCTTGATTTGGTTCTTCAACTCGTCCTGACGATGAACCACACTCGTTGGTTCGAAATGCGTTGGCAATATGAATTATGATGTGCTTTTCGCTGAAGACTCTCATAAACCTGTTATGGTTCGCAGAAGCTTTAATTCAACAAGAAATGTATTATTCAAGGAAAGGGTGTCATCATTCATTCATTCATACATCCACAAAATATTTTATCTCAATAAATTTTGTCACAAAAAATATGTTTACTCTAAAAATTAGATTGTAGATTCGAAATTGCTCATGAAATTTACTAAATCACAAGACTCGAAACTACTCTACTTCTTTATGGACATTAATTCACAATCTAGAACACAAATCGTAGACATGCAAAAGGAAACATCACACATGCACAAGGATTTATCTAGGGGAAATAAACTTTTCAAAGGCCCTTCCTATCTATATTTCATTAATTAAAGAATAGAGATGAATACATATGCTTGCTCAAGCCTGAGCACATCCAACAAGTGTATAGTCTATCTCTCTGCCTGACTCACTGAATTTAGCCAAAACTTAGGAAATTTTCAAGCCCTCCAAGCTCCTATTTGTTTGTGATGTTCCTTGAGGAATTAGGCCCCTATTAATTATGAAATTCCTCAATTGGATTGGGCAACTCCTCTAGGCTCTTCCTTTGACTGCATGCACCACCTTTACACATTGGAATAGTCTACAACTTATAGTACATTTCGTTCAAATCTCAATCTCAACTAGGTAACTAGAATTCTCTGCATGCATGAGCTAATTTAGGATGATTGATTAGTTATCTTGATGATCACTGAGTGTGGTTGAAGTTACACTTCCACAACTTGACCTTCCACTAGTTCCTCTAACAGTTAGAACTAGTTTAACTAGCCATAACTTAATTTAACTGAATTAAATTCCTACAAATGAACTTAACTCAACCTAGGCTCCTAAAATTTAAGAAAACACTACACAAAACTGAACTTCATGTCCCTAACTTGAATTAACTGAGCTAGACTCATATTTTTTAGGAATCAACTCAAGCAAACTTAACTTCAACTCATTAACTCAAATTGAGTGTTTTTAACTGAATGATAAGAGCCATGTCATCTCAGTTAACTTCTCTAAGTTTTCTTCTGATGTAGAATTTCAAATTTCCTCTCTTTGATTAAGGAAAAATCAAATTTGAGAATTTCTTGCTGCATTTTCAACACTCACTCTCATAAAGGAAAATGATTATCAACCACCCCTATCCTGCACTTGTGGAATATAATGCATGCAACACCTCTCCCTGTTGCTACTACTATTGCAACATCTGCAATTTAGAAGCATAAAAAAAACATTGAATCAACTGTGTCTACATATATCTACTAGGAAAACTATGCTACTGCTGACTCTGCTACTGAGCCTCTTGCTCTACTATCAACACTCCTCTGCACCTCAGTATCTGACTAACAATGATCCTCCTTCTATTGAATATTGTGCCCCCCCATAGCAAGGTAGTGATCCATAAGGAGAATGCCTCAACGAACCCTACCCAAATTTATGCAACTCTTGGACTAAGGATCTACATTGCTTCACCTCACTCTTGGAGGTATAACTACATGTGCTCCCTTTGCCCACTTTGATTGAACTATCCCTTTATTGTAGGTATTTTCTTTAGTGGATGTCTAAACACTTCCTTCTCTCTACCTCTCCATTTGTGGCTACTCCATAACTTCCTGAGAATCCTTCTGAGGTTGCATGTTGAGAAGTCTAACATGCTCCCTCTCAACCATCATATCTCTAGTCTCTTCCTTGATCCTAGAGAATGTGCATGAATATTCTACCTCAAGTGCATATAGGTTCTTGAATCGAACCTTGATTTTCTTCACCTGTCCTATGGCTATGTGTCTCAGGAATTCCTTTTGTTGGGAAAAACACTAAGAGGAGGGGTGAATCAGTATTTTAACTTTTAATATAATTTTTTTTCTTTTTCAAACTGTATATGCTATTTTACTTAACCCAACCAGCGTATGTCTGCACCTATAAACAATGAAACCATCATATATATATAATAAACTTGATAAATAGCTAATTCATTGTCTTAAATCAGAGTGTGATGCATTAAGCAGTAAACAGACGCAGTAAGAACAAAATAATCAACACAGATAAGTAAAACACATGAACACCAGGATTTTTAGGTGGAAACCCAAAGTGGGAAAAAACCACCATTGCTGTCATCTAAGTCTTCAATCTTCTTATAATAAAAAGTGTTTACAAGTTTTGTAATGGTGCGGACTTTTCCAGTATGGATGATATTTTTACCAGTATGTAGGCGCCGACCTAAAGAAGGCTAATACCTTCACTCCTTCTCCAGGGACCACGTTTCATAAATTTTCAAACTGGATACTCTTGGTACACAACAACAGAATATGAAGGCCACTTTTCATCAAATTTTCAAACTAGATCCATCAGTACATTGAAGCTCAAAATCAATCACCAATGCAATACAACCATCAAATACAACTGCATCTATCAACAATTAGTCAATCTGAACAGTTAGATCATTGTCACCAGAGCACTATGTTGAACCTAGAACACTGCATCAACAATCAGAACCAACTGCAACCTCAAAAATCATATGTCAGCATATATATGCTACCTCAATGAAGCCAACCTACATGTATACGTTGCTTTTTATAACCCAACCTTCATATACCTCTAAAAATTCTGAATCATAAATCTTCTAAACCAAAAATTGTACCAAGCAATAACATTCTGAAGATCTACTGTCAAATTACACAGTTCTAAACAATCACCCTTCTCACTCAATCAATCAATCAATCAAAATCAAACTCCTTATACAGTCAGTTCTACTTTCAGATCTAATGAAGACATCATTCACAAACAGTAGTAAAACAATAGCACTGATCAGATAGATCAATCATCTCTGAACAACAAGATTTTCTTTTGCATATGCCACTTGGAAGAGTTGAACTAGCGTCTATATGTGCCTTCACCAAGACGAACCAACGTATAGATATGCAAATAATAACTTATAACTTCACAACTATTCCAGACTTCAAAAATACCCAGATCATAACATATAAAGGATAAAACATGCGTTAGCATTCATATCTAGCCTATCCATTATCAGATCATACAATGATACATCATTTCAGGTCTCATGATCCTGATCCACCATTGTATCCAAAGGTGCACAAGATATTTCAGATCATATCATAATCATAACCCTTGCAACATAAAATATACTTCAAATAGAAGTATTCATGAAAATCTCTTTCACTTGCACACTTAGCCCTTAGATCTTCTCCTCCTTATATAGTTTTAGCCTTTCTCAATACCTCGGACCAAAAAAAAACACTTAGAACTTGTGGTATTCTTGGACAGGATCAAGTAACCATTATTCCGCTCAATATTGTGGGCTATTACCATGGTATGGACCTTTGGTATTCATTAATCTTAATTTTCATGCCATATGCACTTTTCCTCTTGTGAAAGTGCGTGCATACGTATACATGCCTTTTGTTCTGTGAACCTACTTGTATAGGCTATTTGGACTAGGTGAACGAGTGTATACAACTTAAAACATTCTTTTTCATCAATTGTTTGATTTTGATCTGTAGCCCTTTGTCTCGTGATCCTGTTCTTCTGTAGCATTACCCTGCTACCTAAGAATTGACTTGTTACAATGTGACTTGCCCTCTATCAAATATGAACTGACCTATGAGTGGGTTTCCATCAAGGACAATAGTTGTACCATAATGCCAACAATCTCCCCCTTTAGACTTGATGGCAACCATATTGGTGTTGATTACTTCAACATGTAGAACCTGTTAGAGATATCAAGCAACACCAAGATACTCTCCCCCTTTGACATCAAGGACAAATAGTGGACCAAGATATATTCCATAGTACATGCTGAGATGCACTATATTGTCCATGCTCCCCCTGAGCACATGCAGAGTCTGCAGAAGTATTTTTTTCAAAAGAATAACATGACTATAACTCAACTATGTGAGTATGACCTTCCTATCACCAATGACTCATACATACATCAATCACCCAACCAAGTGGGGATATACCAAATGTTCATACATGACTTGAAAATTTTCAATTATTACATCATCCTTCCCATGCATAGTGGGGGTACAAATTACATCATATGTCCAAAAGGACTCATTAATAGACTATGACATAAAGAGATATAGTATTACACCATAGGACTTTACATGACCTTTACAACAAATGATATGAATATCTGAGACCATAACTGAATTCAACAATCATGATGCCAACAATGCATAATGTTTTTGAAAGCTAAAGCTCCCCCTGAAACTGTGCTACCTGTGCCTTGTCAGAAATTCATTCATCAAGGCATCTTCATCAATCAAATAAACATAAATGAACAAAGCATATCAGCAGACAGTAACCATCAATATCATACTGAACAACCATGTCAGAAACTAATTTTGAGTCTGACCCACTGTTTTTCTATCATAAAAGAACATACGCTACTGCAGGCACAGAAACTCGCATATATATGTGACTCTGCTTCATGAAATCTGCATATAGGAAACATTCCTTTGAAAACTGGTTTTAATAGCAGGGTGAGGCAGAAACAACTCCTATGTTTTGTCTGAGATTTTCAAATGCTTCTCTGGGAAGAGGTTTAGTAAATATATGAACAACCTGTTCTTTGGAGGGAACATACTCCAATTTAACCTTTTTTTCAAGCACTTGTTCTCGTAGAAAGTGGTACTTAATGGGTATGTGCTTGGTCTTGGAGTGCATGACTGAATTTTTTGAAATACTAATAGCACTTGTATTATCACATAGAATGGAGATGGGTGGAGAACATGCGATTTGAATATCTTGTAATGTTTGCATCATCCAGAGTAGTTGTGTGTAGCAAGATGTAGCAGCCACATATTCTGCTTCAGATACAGATAAGGCAATCGAACTTTATTTCTTGTTGAACCAAGATACTAATCATGATCCCATATAGAATGCACCTCCACTAGTGTTTTTTTGGTCATCAACATTTCTAACCCAATCTACATCTGTATAAGCATGAAGAGTGAGATCTGTATCTTTAGGATACCATAGACCAAAGTCTTGAGTTCCTTAGAGTTATTTGAATATTATTTTTACAGCTTGAAGATGTGATTCCTTCGGATTGGCTTGGAACCTTCCAACAATTCCTACTTCATGCATGATATCTGGTCTGGTACCTATTAGATAAAGTAGACTTCCAATCATAAATCTATGCGCTAGTTGATTCACTGTAGGAGATTCATGTTGGGTCCCTATAATACTAGTGATTACCCCATTCCTATTGTAGCTATACCCCTTATTAATATTGTTGTGCCCCTATTGCCCCCATATTGTTATTACTGTGCCCCATAAATCCCTCTATTGTTATTTTTGTGGCTTTATATTATTATTGTTAGGTCGGCTAGATTATATTGTGACTCCTTAGACTCCTATATATAGAAAGGAGGGTTTGTCATTTGAATCATCCAAATTGTTCATTTATGTAATGTAAAGGAGGTTTCCCCCTCAAAGAGGCTGAATTCTAAGGCGTTGATCTATCTTTTCTATCTTTTCCTGAGCTGGTTTCATAACATTTGGTATCGGAGCTTTGGATTCTAGGGTTTCGCTGCTCCAAACAGGTCATCATGGCTTTTTCGCTATAACTTTTTTTCTGTAATGTTTCAGAAGTAGCAAAAAAAACCCATTTGAGAAGAAACCACTCTGAAGCTTGGTTCCGAATTTCATAGCTTTTTGTGCTATATTTGCGGAGATATGATCTAAGGAAGTTGGTCTTTTTGCAGACTCATGAATTACATTCCAAACAAGTGACCTGGGGAAAATCATCATAACTTTCTCTCTGGGGATCGGATTGAAATTTTGTAAGAAGGTACAGAAAGAGGACGGAATTTAGTTCCTTTTATGAATTTTTTAGATCCAAAGGTCGAAACAGTGACTCGTGGCACGTCGTACAAGTTCGCTCTACTGAACTAGTCTAT
>APFE030178460.1:637-41350 GCA_000404065.3 Pinus taeda
TGTATATGGATCCAGTTTGAAAATTTATGAAAAGTGGTCCTTGAAAAGAAGTAGGGGTTGTAGCTCCCTTCCAGGAGAGACTGGAAAACGAGAGAGAGTTGTAGCTCTCGGCAGGTTGCAGCCTGCGTACTGGTAAAGGACTGCACCAGTACAAGACCATTGTAAAAGGAGTTTCTAATTTGAAAGAAGATAGAGACATATTGCAGCAGGTGGTTTTCACCCACATTGGGTTTCCACCTTATATCTGGTGTTCTTTGATGTGACTGTCTGATTTTCTTGTTCACGCTCATTATTTATGGTATTGGTATGCAAAAATAATTCAAAGTATAAATAAGAAAGATTTGGTAAAAGAATTAAATAATACTGATTCACCCCCCCTCTCAGTATTATTGTCAACATGGCTACCATCTAGCAAACAGACATCATCTAGCGGAAGAGGGCTAAGTGGCATGACAAGTTTATCAAAAAGAAGGTGTTTCAGAAAGGTGATTGGGCTCTACTGTATGATTAATGATTCGAATACTTCAAGTGGAGTCTTTGCACCATATGGCTAGGTCCTTCTGAGGTAAATACAATATTCAACCATGGGAATATGAGATTAATTACCATAAATAGTGCCAAAGTTCCATTTCTTGTCAGTGGGCATCACCTTTAGTTATATCATACAATAAACTCAAAGGATTGATTTAGGAACATTGTCTCAGGATCTGATCTGCAAGTTATGAGGGAAGGGGAAAATTCTCTTGTGCTATCAAAATATTAAATTCCAATAAGTGTAGCGGTTGAGAAACAATGTTTGTTAGAAGTTGATACACACACAAATATATATATACATATATCTTACTGTGAAAACCTCTTGTGGGGCGCAGGTAGATAGTTGTACCAGCTGAAAACCACTTTGTGGCAACTAATACACATTTTCCTTTTAATAAGTTTTGTAACAACATGACATCTATAACATATGTGTAACATCATGCTTGTTACAAGCCCATTTTTATTGATTTCATTGTATTATTTGAGAATTCTTTTGTAGGCACAAGTTGTAATGCCCTCAAAGGAATACATTGTTGTAATAAAGTATTGCTGAAAATTTATTCAACCATCATAGAAAAATTATTTTATTGTTAAATCTATAGTAGTCGATCCGATGTAGATGACTATAGTATGGAACCAATTCTAGCTATCCACTTCAATAATCACCATCACAATCACTCTGATATTAGTATCAACTAAATCACCCCCTGGTAAGTCTTACAAAAAAAAATAATATTTTTTCCTTATTTAGCAATTATGACAGTTAATACATCATTTCATTTTGACAACCAAGGATGACCTTTGCATTTAAGTGGGAGGGAGGAGGGGGTGGGGGGGATCATTTTTTTATTTGTGACATAACTTGATTTGAAGTGACAATACCCATTAATCATTATAACCTTGCATGAAAGATCATCTCAATAATTCAAATCATATCTAAGTTATATTTTCACACCTTTGAATTAATGATGAAAGATGACCCGTATCACACAACTTTCTGACTTGATATCCTTTCCTATCACCCTGATAACTGCCCCGACATAACTCTGTGCCCTCATTGCATAGATTTTTCATGAATTGTGATGGAAAGCATGTGAATGTTCATAATTATTTTTGAAAAAATTAGTGAAGGGTCTATAATAGTGAATGATGGGAGGAACAATAGTAAGGCATGAACCGAATTCCACCGAGGCTTTGGAAAAATGCCCAGAAGAAGATAAAATCTTTAGAGAAGCAAGGTGGATCGAGGTTTTTGAGTGACTAGGGGGTTGGATGAGAGTGTTTCTTTGGAATTTTCCTAAAATCTGAACACGAATCGAACAGAGGTAAGAGGCCTAAGACAGGGGATTACAGAGGAAGTGATTACTAGAGTAACAACACTTTGACCCAAAGGAAAGAGGTGGATCAACAAAAAAATTAATGATCCTTACCTTAAAGATTAATTATGTAGGGAGAAGAAAAATTGGTCAAGAAGGGAAGAGGAATTAATTTCCTTTCCCTTCCTCAATCATGGAATGATGTTTCCCTATTCATTACCAAGTACATTACATGTGAGGGGAGCTCTATAATAGTCTTCAACTATCATTTTTTGTTGTTGAGCCATCTTCAGCATGGGAAATTGGTTCATCTTCCCTATTTTCTATTGGAAAATTTGAAACACATGGCTGCCTCGGTAAAGGTAGCCTCGCATCCATAGAGCTGCATTATTAATAATGGCCTCATAAAATTGATCGTATTGGAATATCTATAGCAACAAGGAAGAAATTGGGAAAACTATATCAATGAAGGAACATAAACTATGAGACAGAGACAAGCTGAAACTCCTATAGATGCTCTGCAGGAATAGCTGAGTAGGGATAGTCTTCAAGAATTAGAGTTAAAAATAGGTCACTTGAGAATCTTGTGGATGGAGGAATACTGAAGAAAAGGGTTAAGTTTCTTTCTCAACTAGAACCCTTGCCACCATCCAAGAAGAAACAAGAACCCTCGATGTCATCCAAGAAGAAACCAAAACCCTCGCTATCATCCAAGAAGAAACCAAACAAGAGAAAGGAACAAAAGGAGAAGTAAGAAGAGACAAATAAGTAAAAGAAGAGGAAACATAGCAAGAAGGAAGACACTTCTTCATCAGGTAAGGACGAAACCCGAACTTTGCTGCTTAAAATTAAGAATCTAATAGCAAAAAATATGAAATTAAAGTGGTAATAGAAAAATGAAAACAAAGGTTTGAGGTCTTGATACATTAGCTGAGGTTGTTGATAAGTTATGGTTTGAAACCACATAGGGGCCTTTATGTATAGAATGTGTTGAGGGTCTAGCAATAGCAGGGTACAAGATTTGCATTCCAGACACCATATCAGAAGGAACCCAAACAAAACCATGGAAGGATGACAGATAAGAAATTGTTGACGATGTTGCTGACACATAAGAACCATCAGTAGAAACAAACCACCCCATGTATTTTAACCTAGAAATCAATAGACAAGAACTAGTCAACGATGTTGCTGATACACAAGAAACGATAGTTCAAAAAGAGGTTTTTAAGGAAGAAAATTTGAGATTTTTTCTAGAAGAACCTATCAATGATGTTGCTGATACATAAGAACCAAAAACTAAGATAGAGAAACTCAAAACACGAGATGTTGTTAAATCCCCTACAGCTATTGTACATGAAACAACATAGGACCCTGAAGCATGGTGACATTCAAAAAGACTTCTGCTAGTATTGTAATTTTAGAATTGGGAGCAAATGTCATTTTCCCTGAAAAAGGGAGTGATTTATTTGGAAGAACATTAGAAGGCTATTCATACCCTCAATGATCAATGGGTCAAAAAATTGATGATGGAAGAGCTGATAAAGTGGGAAATGAGGAAAGTTGAGATAGAAAAGAAAGAACAGAGACAACAATTATGAAAAGAGGTCAACAAGCCGACTACAGAGAAAGGTAAAATGTATGAGTTAGCCCTAAAAATTTTAGGTTGCAAGACACCATCTCCATCATACCCGATCTTCTTATTGGAGAAATTTTATCTTTTCTAGTTGAGAGCTATCCATGAGAACATACCCTACAAGAGAATTTCCACTCAAATGTTTCTAGATCTATTTTGCTCATGTGATTTTGATGAGAAGAGTCTATTATGTGAACTCTTCCTACAAAATATATTTGTTGAGAATTACAGTTTTCCAATGGATGTAAACCTTTCTCCCTACATTGGATATTTCCAGCCATGGGTTTTCATATCTTTCATGAGAAATCAAATTGATTCGCACCTCGCCACAAAATCATCTACTATTAATGAAGAAAAGGAAACACTCATGATAAGATCAAAACATGGTATGGTCATTATAATGAGGCGTCAATTCAAAAAGTTTCTCAGTAAACGTGGCATGATAGAACAAATGCCCCTCTATAAGAGAAGGATTGTTTCATTTTTCTTTAATATTTATGAACAATTGAAAAGTAAAGCATTAGTTGGAAGCCTGAAACAATGGGAAGACTAAAGTGACACATTACAAGCAGGGGATCCCTTTGGGTACCCCAATTTTGTGATAGTTGTTACTCCAAACCCTAAAATATGTATGAATTTTCAAAATGATGGGAGCTTTCTGGATGGGGATAAAATTTAAGTTTCCCTTGATTTGGCTCCTATTGAGAAATACAAGCCTCACTTCCACCTAAGAAAGTATGATGAACGTTCTTGGACACATCATCTCATGTCTACCTAGGTGTATAGGAAATACGATGAAGATATTGTTGGTGCCTATGATTTCACAAAAATACATTAGCAACATGTGAGTGTCACAATATATGAGGACCATGAAGATTCTGAAGAATCTGCATGAGGACATGTAGTGGCTTCAGTTGGGGGGAGATGTTGGGTGCAATATTTGAGGATATTACAAGCACCCTTTTCACCATTTTTTGCCATTCTCCCTCATTAAACCTAAATTTTCCCTAGCATAATGTCACTCCCTCTAATAAAGAAGCAACATTTTTCTTTGACGTATTATTATGCTATTTTCTACCAAGTATTGAATGAAACAATGATTTCTTTGGGATGACTAACCAGGGTATATTTGGAAGAGTTATTTTGAATATTTTTCTTTTAGGTGTTTCCATAACTACTGATAGCCATGGGTGAATAGTTGTTGTTGTGACTTGTTGTTACACGATGTGAGTTGCTGTTATACCCAGGGTTTTCCATTTTCTATTGTTACACCACAAAGTTGTTGTTACATTATGAATTGTCAAAGATTGTAGCCACCATTTTCAAAGACACTTTTCAAGGGGCCACATGAAGTAATTACACGAGGATAGTTAAGCTGATCTTAGTAGTTACAATTGTGTCTAAATAGGAGTTGTGTAACCATAAAAAATCTTTTTTAAAAGAAGTTTGTAACAATTTCTATATTTTTATTATTTATGTTAACTTAATTAGCATGAGAATCACAAATTCTCATGACTGATTCATTTTCCTAATTTTGGGGTTTTGTAAATACCTTATCAAAGAGCTTAGTATCATGCGAAGGGGGACGGAACATAGATAATACCAACATTTTTATCTTGTACTCTTCAACTATTTTAATACAAGCATATATTTGTTGATGTTACTGCAATTTTTGTGTTGAATATTTAACTAGTTTTCATTTTACTCCTACACCTTGCTAGGGAGGAAGGTCCCTCTTTAGTAGGGATCAAAGTGTTGATAGGATATTTGTTTCCTTTCATGTGTTAGTGTGGATTTAATATTACTTCTGCACACGTTTCATTGTGGGATATATACAATTCTGCTTTCATATTTATTATGTGTGATTACATAGGATAATCAATTCCATGTTATTTAATTGATGTTGTATCTTTAGCTGATAGTGCATGGGACACCTATCTTTATTCTAAATTTTTTATGAAGTGTGGATTATTTACTTGTTGAGTGTGTTTCATTTCTATAGGGTTCCTTTTAATTACTCCAATCATCTATTTTCATTCTGCAAAAGTGCTTTAATTTCTGCAAGCGTGTTCAATGACATTTTTTTCTATTTTACCTGGTTGTTACATGTATCGGAATAGATAGTGCAGACACATTTGAAATAAAAAGACTTACCTTGGTTGATAATTAATGATTGTGGTTTAGTTACTTTAGGAGTGATAAAACTTCACAAAAAAGAGGTTTATTGCCAATTACACTCAAACTACCCAAGGATCCATGTATCTGTTGAAAAAAGGAGTGTCATTTATTTGGGATGACCAAGCCCAATATTCGTTTTATGCTTTTAAATGGGTTTTTTTTTACCCATTTACTCCGTCCTCCATATTTCATCTAATGTTTCTTGTTATATATTGCAGCCTCCTATTCTGCCATCAGGATGGTTCTTGTATAAGAGGATGAGAGGCACAATGAACTACCCATCTATTATCTTAGCAAAGGCCTTCTTGGTCTTGAGCTTCATTATTCCCATATTGAGAAGTTGGATTTGGAAATCATTATTGTTGTCCAATGACTGAGGCACTACATACTCTTGTGAAAGACCACAAGAATTACTAGCTTCAACCCCATGAAGCATATTCTTAGCTATCGAATCATTGGGGAAAAATAATCCAAGTGGATTATTACTCTTCAGGAATTTGATTTGGAGTTTTCCATTTGAAAATCTAATAAATCCCTCACATTTGTGGAGTCGATTGCTAATCAGTTGCCTCAGACTAATGAGGAAGTTGTGTCCATGGATCTCTTTCTTGATGAATCCTTGTTCCTCATTATTTTTTCTAACCCTTGGTATTGATATGTCCTTCTATATCTCTAGGCTCATCTTTTTTGGCCTGAACTTTCTCATGATAGTTGTCGACACATATGCCACCAGTCTCGACACTATGTTATTATTGTTGATACCTTATACCATCGTGGTGTTGAAATTATCTTATGACAATGCCTTACTCATGAAGTCAACATGTCCTAAATGATTGCCATGCTAGGGAATGTGGTGGTCATCTCTCTATGCTTGCCACTACTAAGAATAACTTGCGTGCCAGGTACTTTTAGCCTTCACTCTTCAAATATTTCATATTTTTAGTCCAAAAGTACCATCCATGTCAAAGCTTCTCTTAAAAATGTGCAGACGTCCTACCCTTTTATACCATGTGGTTTTCATTGGTCCTTTTTATCAGTGGGGTATTGATTTTCTGCAATGTAACCCACTTGCAACTTGCAATTGCTACTACATTCTCATGGTCATTGACTTCTTCACTAAGTGGGCTGAGAATATGCCTACATAATCAAATGATGGCACCACCAAAGAACTATTCATGTTTAATCATGTCATTGATAGGTTCGATGTGCCTAAGGAGATTCTTATTGACCATGGTAAACACTTTCAAAATCATATGATGTGGGAACTAGCTTCCAAATTTGGTTTTCATCATGAACACTTAACTTCTTACTATCCTTAGGCTAATGGTAAGGGTGAGGCCATTAATCACACCTTTAAAGCTATGTTATGTCAGATGGTATGCAATCAGAAGTAAAAGTGGCATCTTATTCTCTTATTTGCATTATGGGCATACCAAAACTCTGTTAAGTTTGTTATGGGATTTATTCCTTTCCAACTACTTTATGGAGTGGAATTGGTTCTCCCCATTCAGTTTGAAATTTATTCCCTTGAACTAGTCATGGAACTTCTTCCTTACACTTCGGCTAAGGAAGAACATCTATTACACGTTACCCATATAGATGAACAAAGCCTTGTCACTCTTTTTAATAACAAAACTCTCAAGAAACACTTTAAGGCCCATTGTGATAAATTTGTTTGACCCCATGTATTTTCTAAAGGTGACCTAGTTTTGGTCTATGATTAAGACCATGAAAAGTTAGGAGAAGGAAATGAATTCTTGCGGCATAGTCCCGATATTTTTAAAGGTTTTCTCATTACAGGGGTCTATGAGTTGGTTGATTGTGATGGGAATCCACTTTTGGAGCCCTGTAATTGGCTCTACCTTTAATGCTACTATGCTTAGTTGTTTGCATGATCACTTGTACATAATGTATATAGGCATGGGCATGGTGCTTTTCTTTGTTTATATTTCTGTTTATTCATGGTTTTTGTGTGATTCATGTATCTAGTCTTTGTTTGATAGATGTAAATGCCCTCAATCCCCTTGATAGGATTTGCAAAAGGTGCAATCCATTGCACTCGAAACATAACTTTGGTTGCTTGGGTTATCTTTTCTCCCACTAACAAACTTGTGAGTTTACGGGGTGTTTTTCTTCTCCTAAGAACCAACATTGTGCATAATATAGTGTCACCATCGAGCTCTTAACCGACTTTAGTTTCCTTAGCATATGCCATTTGGTTGTTAAGATTGATTCCCAAATTGTAGTGTCTAAACTCAACCGTATTTATTCTTTGAATCCTATAATCTTATGTTATTTTTTGAGGATATGTCTCCTGGAATGATCATTTGGTTATATTTATTATGTCATACATTCCTAGAGAACAAAACGCATTGGTTGATTTTTTAGCTAATTATGTGTTATATTGGAATTTGATGTCTCATTAAAGTTTCAACCCTACACATGATAACGCACATTATAAAGTACACATTTTTTAGAAAAACAAAGCATAAATTCCATCATTTTATTATATCATAATAGACTGTCGGTAGATTGTTCAAAATATGGGCATCTGAGGCCCTAACCATAATTCCATACATATGCAGTAACATAAAAAACCCTAGGAAAACCATTATCCTTGGTCAATGGTGTTCATGATAACATAACATAGCATGTAGAATTCATCAAAGGAGGCCTTGACGACAAACCGAAGTCATATGTTGAGGTGTCTCTGTAATGCTCCTAAGTGGAACTGCTAGTGTTAATCCCTCAACATTGTGAGTGAACTCTCGTAACTCCTTGTTTTCATCATCCTCTCTGATTGTTGCATGTGTTGATTAGGCCTAGACTAGTGATACTCCATTCCTTAAGGGAGAATAGCCATCAAGATGAACCAGTGCAATATATGCATATCACATTCACTACATGTTAGCAACTTTGTACCCATACCAAACAACAAAATATTAAATATTTCAAAAAACTAAAAACATCAAAAAATACAAAAAATTCACTTTTATACCTATTCCACTCCAATACATCCCTAGGGCTAAGACCATATCTGCCTCTCCCTGGAATATTGCCCCATCATATGCATAGTCATCTACTACTAAGGGCACCCTCTTCAACCATTTGAACTACTCTGGGGGAAACTAGTATCCACCATGGACACCCTCCTTCCTCACCATAAGGGAACACCATCTCATGATTTGAGAAGCTCATAATATTCGATCATTGGCCTCATTGGTGGGACCCTTTCCAAAAGCTAATGATACTACCAAACTCTCGTTCCCAATTTTTTTTTATCGTTCCTCTTCTTTACTTCATAAGTTAAACTTTGAGATTGTCCAACACACCATCACACCAGTTGAATAAGGTAGGTTCTAGACATTGCATTACCGAGTCCATGTGCAATTTGGTTACCGCATGGGGAACTTTAATCCCTTCCACCCATGTGATGTTATATGCTATGGTTCATACTATCAGGTCTTCAATGGCCTCAATCAATATTTTATCATCATCTTCTCTTATGCCTTCGCTATAGTACTGCTTTATGTAGCTACTCATCCATTCTCCACTACTACTTCTCACAACCCTATGAGGAAATAAATATCCTCCAACCCTAAACTGAATTCCTTAGACACTACTACAAATTGTTGGTTCTCTACATCACACCAATCACCGATATTTTGCAACAAATGAGATTGGTTGGTCATACTATGAATTTTAAAATACTTCAACAACCGACAATCTCTCAATTCATCTAGTGTTTTTAGATGAGTTGTGGCTTGCATGTTGTTGGGAACGTGCTCTGTTTCCCTCCACTCAACCATGGTTTCTCCTACACCCAACAAGTCGTAGATTAGTTATGAGCATGGTCACAAGAAAAAACATGGATTTCACTAATAAACCCCAAGAAATATATAATTTAAGGAAACAAAAGAAAACATTGTTCTTTTGACCTTGGCCATTAGGTTAGAACAATCAAATCTTAGCTACATTCACACAATGTGTGGCAACAACAATGTGACTATATCCTTTTTGTTGAAAATTATCCATTTTTTCCTAACGACTTGAAGAATAGATAAGAATTTTTTTTCCCTAAAAAACACTCCAACCATTAATAAACTAGTGCCAAATATGCACAGTAAGAGATACAAAATCAACTTACCTTGCCTTTGGATTATCCTTTGGTTCTCTTTCTACTCATTTCCCTCCTTCCTTAATCATTTCCAATCCTTTTCTTCTCCTCTCTATAGAAATCGAAAGAAATTTTCTACTCCTAATGAAATTGAACTCAAATCAAGAGACAAAAAATTCTTCTACTATTCTATAGAAAGGAAAATACATGATAAAAACACACAATAACATGAAATGATAAAAAAATAAGGAACACAATGATTTTATAGAGGAACCCGACTGGGAAAACCCCGCCCACTGCTTTGCAATAATTCAGATGAGAATATGGATCAAGTATAATGTCTTGCTTCAATCCGAAAGCACATGTTGCATTACAATTCTAGTTTTCTTATCATTGATTTTATCTAACCAACAATTAGTCAATTCAAGGGTTAACATTCCTCCTATTTCCTTGCAAAATGCTAGAGGAAATTAGTCCCTAAAATTAGGAGAATTCCATATTTCCTTGCACAAATGGAAAAGGAATTGACCACCTACTCAATGCAAAAACCATGTACACTCAACTAGTATACAATTAATAATTACAATGTGCCATTTCCTCTAGTCCAACTAGGAAATTCGAATTTCATGCGTGACTGGGTTTATTTTTAGTAAATTGATCAGTTAACTGAGAGATCAATCGGCTAAAAATTGTTATAACTACTAAACTGAACTCCTAATGACTCCAGTAAAGACTAGAGCTAATTGAAGTTAAATAACAATAACTCCACTATATTGCTAAATTTTAGCAATCAACCCATGCATAACTATACTTCTAGCCTATAACTCGAATTTATTGACTTAAGTAGGAGACAAAGTCGTGCCACTCTAGCTAACTGCAATCCAAGTAATCTTGCTGATGTGGAAAATCGAATTTCTCCATTTGGCTAAGGCACAAGTCAAAATGAAGACTTTTCTTGCTACATTTTAACACTCCATCTTAGTAAGAAAAGGGTTATGCACCACCGTTATCTGACATCTGTGGAACTTGAATTTTTCTCTTGACAATGCCTTTGTCAAAATGTTTGCATCTTGCTACTCTATGGGAATTTACTGCAACATCAAGATTCTCCTCTCCACACAATTTATCAAATGATGGTACATGATATGAATGTGCTTGGAACTGCCATGAAATACTAGATTTTGAGAGAGCTTGAAACAACTATGGTTATCATAGTAAATCATAATAGGATCCATCTCTTGGCTAAAAATACCAACAAGAATTTTCCTTATCCATATGGCGTTGCATGTTTCTTGACTAAAACCAATATACTTGGCCTCTACTAAGATGAGTGCTGTAAATCTTCATTTACTACTATACTAGGAAATAGTTGTTCACCCAACATGGAAGATACCTCTTGAAGTGATGTTCGAGTTTTTGAGAAATCAACGAAAAAGAGATGAGGCAAAAAAATAATTAATTTGATTTCTCCATTTTATTGACATTTACATGTGATATATTATAGTTACATTATTATCATTATCATCTTCTTCTTCACAATTAAATAAATTTCAAACAGAAGATCATATCACAAACATACGAACACCATAAATAGGCTCCAAGCTAGGGAAAAAACCTAAGAGGGGAAAACCCATAAAATATATCTTCGTATAGAATTTGTCCAATGAAAAACTTCCAAAGCCAATATTAGACGAAACCCTAAAGGATAAGCCATCAAGAACCTTAAACAAATCTCTGCAACATGTTCACTAAGGAAACCCTAGTTCCTCCAAGTAACTCACACAAGTGGACAACCATAACAAAAATATGTTTTTCTTCCTTAATGTCTACAAAAATTCGCTCCACTTGCTTTGTACTTCGCTAGATATGGCAACCTTCTCTAAATTTTTTCATGGAGCATATATGTCTTCTTCAAGTGTGTATCCAAATGAGCTAAGACTCCTCTTTAAATATCCCTCTCCTGAGAGCGTATCTACCTTCCTTGATTCGACATGAGGAGAACTTGTTGACTTATCCTTAGAGACTTATAGGAACATTAGTTTACAATATTAAACTTTCTCTTTGATACATGAGCCCTCCAAGGGCTAGTACATCATGACTTTGACCTTTTGACTTGAAAATAAGACCCCTAAAGCACTCAAAGGGTGCATTGAGACCTAGGATCACAACATAATGGGAAAGAAACCCATTTCAATAGTAATTATTTTTCTTTTACAAATAATTTTTCCTTTTTTCTTTTCTTTTGACAAGTACATCAATAATTACATCATCTTTCATCAAGTTCAATATTAAGGCATGACTCAAGTAAAATAAATGAAGACCGATCCTAGTTACTGCTACAGTGCTCCCTCTTAACTAGGGAAGTATTCATCACTAACAATAGGTGCAAGGACAATACTTCCATTGGAACATTCTCATAAGAATAATCAAATTGGTAAGCCATCTTAAGCATCAAAATTATGATCAATTTACCAACAAATTTCAACATAGCAATGCCTTGACTAACAAGCTCTATCTCTCAATAGATCAGAGAAAAATGCTGGGAGGCTTTACGTGATACACACACTACCTCTCAAGGCACACACCCCACCTAGGTGTTCACCATGTATGTCCCTCTAGGAATATTCTTCTTTTCTATTTCCAATCCTAAAAAATATTGATCCTCTTCGACCACTCTTCTCTCTAAGACCCTTTCATATCCCCAAAGAGAGTCGGCCATGAAACTATTACCTATATTGGACTCATTATAGGTCTTAGATGCTTACTCAATCCTCCAAATGCCATTATTTTCCCATGGCCTTCATTGAGACTTACGATTGTCAGTCATGGTCTAGTGCATGACATGTGAGGTAGAGAGCCATGTCCTCCACTCCCTCTTAACCAAGGATGGTTGTCATACATCATCATATGCCTGATAGTAGCTCTCAGGACTATTATCATCATCATCATAATCACACGTGTGATATTTCTCTAAACGTCATAGAGCCCTCCAAGTATAAAAGCATCATCATCAATATAGGGTCAACCATCATTTTCCACATTAATGACTTGCAGTGGTTGCATCGTTGCGAACCAATCATCATGGCTTCCTCTGAACATTGGGAAATTTATCTATGATACTATAATTGAACCATATGAAACATGCTATCACATTTGTCATCATGCGATACAAAATCTCCTTTAGACCAAGTGCCAAGGTAGTAACTCAATGGAATCATGATTGTCACATATTCTCCATATAGCAAGATTGTGCAACGCTTATCAGAGTATCATGTTAGTGTCATGGAATTTCATCATCATCAAATCATTTAGTGGAGTCATCAATATCATGCCTCGACTAGTCATCTATTCATGCATATCATCTCATAATGTTGCAACTCAACTAGCAGGCTTCTTAGAGACTTGCCCCAAAACATATAGAATAGATATCAATGGTGATAACATCAAGGTCATTCATCCTAGAATAAATCATCCCATGACATCACATGTACATGATCATTATACAGTATTGTTCATATTGAAACATAACATCAATGTCAACCAGATGGCTGCTAAGTACATATACCAGAACTACAATAAAATGTTCAAAGTATCATATGTCATGAGCCATGATGCAATGCATTCTACCAATGCAACTATATTCCCTACTCTGACAAAACATACTATCGGTATGATACAGAATCATTATACTATCCTTAGTATATTCTTCCTCTTAGTTTCTTTGAACTCTTTACTTGCATGGGCTCCATCCTTCCACTTTGTATCTTTCCTTGAATTAGTATATTTCACTAGCTTCAGAAAATTTCTTTTGTAGTCCCAACTTGTTATATTCGAAGCACATTGAATTGTCTTTCTGCCTCAGATGTCGATACCTTCCAAACTTTTCTTTGCTTAATGTGCTCATCCTTGCTGCATATGCCTGGATTTTTCCTAGAGGATCATTTTCCTTTGTCCTTCAAATGGGATGCATTGAGACCATAGATCATCAAAACTGGAGGTCTCTTTCATTCCATAAATGAGCTCCATTCTTGAGGAAGACTACTTAAGATAATTGTTGTTATTTTTGCATTGGAGATCATCTCTCAAAGGTCCTGCAACCGATCCTTAATTCAACTAGATAAGTTGTGATACCTTCACCAAATGAAATTTTGATCTTGTACAACCTGTTCTTGTAGTGGCCTTCAATTTTTGGATACCATAGATTTCATCAATTCTAGATTTATTTTACTGTGCTTGATTATATATTTTTTTACTCTAAGTACAGTTCGCTACTATCCTTTCTCTTGTACATATATAGGAATAGATGATTGTCATCCTGCTAAGTTCCTCTACTATATTTTCAAGGTCAATGAACATTTGCTTCTCTCCTTGCCAATACAGTCCTCATAAAATTGAGAGCAACAATTTAATCCTCAATTTTCTTCCAAGTGTCCGTTTCACAATGATTACCAACTAACAACACTACCAAGCATTGATATAGTTGTGACCTCACCACTAACTTAAGCTTTCATTCCTTATAACGAGATAAAAATTTCACTGATGTCTATGCCCTAGTATAATGGTTTTAATGTAGACCCTATATTAATAAAAACAATATTAACAATTGCATAGGTCAGCTTCAACACACATGACTAATTCAAGATGTGTATATATGCTAATGTCATTTTGAGGAATAAATAGTTTTTTACTTAATCACAGCTTATTGTTCAAGAATGTGAACAAGGGTGTGGTATTTATCTCTTATGTGAAGAGGCTCGGTTCCTTGATATGCCAATGGCCTTACTTAAATTTTCACAAAGTTTCGGATTACAGTTTCAATTTCATGAAACACATGTATACATGTTGATTAAGACCACTTGTAGGTTGACTTCCTTAACACATTGTTTCAAGCTTCAGAGAATAAAATTCTATATATATGGAGACTAAAATGTTTTGGACTCTAGAAGCTTAAGATCCATTGTTCAGAGTGATTTTAAACTCGATTTATGCTTGTATAGAGATATAGTATCTTGACCCCCCTACCCGAGAAATCCATACAATTTTGAGTTGAAACTCAACCGAGAGAAATATACGATGCATTGTTGTGCAGAAGGATAAGCCATAGTGTCGAGACTTAATATATATATGTATATATATATATATGGATAGATATATATTACTCATATTAAAGACTATTTTGCATACATATCATACAGATCCGTGAAATAGTATACAATACACATCGCAAAGTAGAGTCGGGAACATACCATAGAGGATACACCCAGAGACCATAGATATCACAGAGATTAATAGCCTCTGTTGACATCGATACCAATCATACATATGTATAAACCTCTGTGCCAAGAACCACAGATACCAACCATTGTTATTGTACCATATATTAAACAAGGAATGAGATTGAGAGTCTTATTCCAGAGGGAAAGATCATTATGCCAAGAGTACTATGGTAAAGCGAGAGAGAGAGAGATCCAAATATATTTGGGATTTTAAACTTTGATGAGATCTACCTTCCTATTGTTTGAGAATAGACCTCTTGGACCCTTAACATAGAGCTGTAATAGTGTCACTCCCTTTGAGAAGACTACGGTCTTGTCATGGAGAGAAGGGCTAATATGTATGCCTGAAAACATTCTCTCTATTTATCAAAAGATGCATATTCGAAAGAAATATTTGATTAGCATTAGGTCACAGGTCACTACAGCCTCATCTCCCAGAAAGTGATATTCTCCCCACCCATTTTACAAAACCTAGATTTGAAATGATGCTGAGAAATCAAGGGTGGATAGATGAGGCAAAAAAGAATTTAATTTGATTCCCCTATATTATTTACATTTACTTGTGATATATTATAGTTACATACAAAATATCATAATCCAAACATAAGAACACTAGAAATAGGCTCCAAACCAAGGAAAAGTCCCAAGAGCGGAAAACCGAGAAAATATCTTTTCTTATAGAATCTGTCCAACAAAAAACTTTGAAGACCAATACAAGACCAAACCCTAAAGAATAAGCCACTCAAAACCTTAAACAAATCTTTTCAACATAATCACTTGGGAAACCCTACTTCCTCCAAGTAAATGTCACAATTGGACAACCATAACAAATGTATGTTTTTCTTCCTTAATCTCCACAGAAATTCACTCCTCTTGCTTTCTACTTTGTTGAAACAGACAACCTTCTCTCTTTCACATGGAGCAGATATGTCTTCTTCATGTGCGTATCTAAATGAGGTAAGGCTCATCTTCAAATAGCATTTTCATGAGAGTGTATTTTCCTTCCTTGAGTCGACATGAGGAAAACTGACCAACTTATCCTTAAAGACTTCTAGACACATTATTTTACAATATTAAACTATCTCTTTGATATATGAGCCCTCCAAGGGCTAGTACATCATGACTTTTACCTTTTGACTTGGCAATAAGACCCCTAGAGCACTCAATGGGTGCATTGACCTAGGATCGCAACATAATGGGCAAGAAACCCATTTCAATAGTAATTATTTTTCTTTTACAAATAAATTTTCCTTTTTCTTTTCTTTTGAAAAGTACATCAATAATTACATCATACTTTGTCAAGTACAATATTAATTCATGACTTACGTACAATAAATGAAGACCAATCCTAGTTACTTATTCAATGCCTGTGAGATGGACTCTATACCCAATCTGCATGAGTAAAGCATTGGCGTATCACACCAACAATCCTCCTGTACCATAGCCCAAAATTTGGTGTGCCTCTAAGGTATCTAAGCACATGTTTTTCTACTTTCCAGTGAAGCTTGATAAGCTTCACCATAAATTAAATGAGTTGATTAACTGTATAACATATGTTGGGCCTTGTGCTCACAAGATACATCAAGGATCCCACTAGCCATTTGTAAATTGTAGGCCTTGTGTTCACAAGATACATCAAGGATCCCACTAGCCATTTTTAAATTGGAGCATCTACTGCCTATCTCATAGAAGCATCCCCCTTCCTCCAATTGTTAGCTAGAAGAGTGTCCATAGGCTTGCGATGCTTATGATCATGGTGAAGAATGAATGAAAAACCCTCCTATTTATAACAAAGTATTCACTTAATCTAAAAATGTAGAATAATAAAATAATATTAACCAAATTAAGATCTAATTGCTTGGAATACTTTATTATATTTATTGGAGAGAGTAAATATATCTAAAATGGTTAAATATATTTATCTAGAAATAATTAACAAATAAAATGATTTATTACTTATTGCGAGAAATAAGAAAGCCTCAATCAAAATAATTATTAAATAATGATTCTAATAGAAAAATTAAGGAAAATTAAATAAATAGTGATTTATTTAAATATTCCTAAGGGATTTAGTCAAATGTGACAACGAATAATTATATAAATAATGATTTAATAATTGTTCCTAAAGAAAATTAAATAAAATGATTTATCTAATTATTCTCATGGTATTTTTTTATTTAAATCATAAAATAATTTAATAAAAGCGGTTTACTAAATTATTTTCTACACTGAAAGTGATTTTACTATGGTAAAAGCAAATATACATGGTGTATTTCGATCCACCTAGAAGAATTGGCTAGGTGATCATTTTTTGGTGATAACAATAATGATTGATAATGAGCAATGTGATCCCTTTATTAAAGGAAAAGGTAAGGAAAATGATTATAGTGGAAACCATCATAAATATCATGAGGATCACACCAATCATGGTAGTGAAAATCAATGAATGAAATTCAAAAGGGTAAAATGTTCTTACGATTTTTTCAAACCAGTGTACATTGAAAATAATTTCCATAACACCAAATATTGTGAGAGGGTTAAATAACTTGAAGGTAATCATAATCAATATCACCAAGAAGGAAATGGTACTTGTTCTTATTTTGTTACCAGTTCCTAAGCATTGTAGTTCTTAGGAATGGATCACCCATTATTAAGGATTCTTCTTTATTTTCTCTTTGAATAAGGCCAAGGAGATGGGCTAAGAATATTTGGATATGTCATACTCCAACACTTTATGGATGGGTTAGGTGGTCAATCATTTATACTAGATTGAAGGAAGTATTTCATTTTCAAAATAGACAATTACCATGCTTTTGATATGGATATTACAAGAATTTATGTTCATATCAAACCCACCTAGTACGATGTAGGATTTCAATAAATCATAAATGTGTGGGTCTTTAAGGGCTACTAAGTGTTTGGGGTAAAGGGTGGTGGTGAAATGAGTTGGAATAAGTATTTTTTATGCAAGATAAAAGCTTCGCCACAAAGAAAATAAAATAAAATCAGAATAACATTTTCCATCTCACTGTGATCCTCCATAATGCTATGTCTTCACTTCCACCTCTTTATCACAAACAAGATTACTATGCAACATCCCAATACACATCCAGAAAATACACAAGAATTTATCCTTCGAATATTATTATTACCAAATAGTGAAAGGCTAAGAAAAACATACTAACATTCAAAAGGATAGGAGGTTCTGATGCGTAGGACTTCTTGAAAGTCACAAAAGCAACTTGTGACCACTCTCTAGCCCCATGACCACAAAAAAAGGAAAGAATAATATTAGGGCTTTTTGCCCATTTTTACTAACCCTAATTATGGATTTCAATCCAAAATCCTTCAAGATTGACATAATTCTATGTAAAGCAATGTTCTCCAACTCTAATACCAAAAACTTCAACATCATATGGGTTGCTAATTCGATTGAGATTTCTGATCTCACAATTCTAAATTCTAACTACATTCACTACATTTTCGATAAATCATTGCACTTATTAGAAAACTCTCCAACACTTGCATCTGGTTTTTTTCTATATAAAAAAGAAACATAATTAAAACTTGAACGTGAAAAAAGGACATTATTAAGACTTAAGTGTGAAACATGTCCATGCTCTCTAACTCTGATAAATCCCATGTTGACAATTCATTAACAAATTGGATAGATATAGAAATAGAAAATAATCCATTCTAAATACAATTTAAGGATTTCTAATTGGGATACATTTTCTTATCTTACTAATGTAATTCTTACTACATTCACCACCTTTTCTATAAATCATTGTTCTTATTTGAAAACACATACATATGAAAATTTCAACCTTTGGGTTTTGAATACATCACTAAAAACATTATTAAGACTTCATTGCAAAAATTATAGATTTATGCTATGTGAGTCTCATAAATTCCATGTCAAAAATCCATTCACAAATTATATGGTATATAAATAGAGAAAAAAAATCAATTTAAAATTCAAGAAAGGAATGGATTACACACTTGCGTATTTTTTTATTTCTTAATTGTGACAGAGTAAAAGAAGAACTTCTTATTAAGGAATTTAGACTTCTTAATCATCCATAATGGAAATTGTTAACACCACGAAAAACTGCTATGATGCACAATTTTCTCCTTGCAACTATGATTCTGAGTGACTATGATTCTGAGGGACTTGAGTGTGTGATAATGACTTTAAAATTTCATGAAATTGGTTTCATGTTTTTCTACAATTGTGAAAAGGTAGAGCCAATTGGCTAGGAAGGGATTAATGGACATCCAATCACATACACATTGCAACCTACTCACAAACAAATGAACGGGGCAAACAAATCTCTTGGGCCCAATCATTGAGGTAATGGGAGATCGCCCAAAGATGATTACTTCATGTTCTAAATTTAGAAATTTAGAAGAGATAAATTATATTTATGGGTAAACATATATGTATTAAAAAAATGTAATAAGATTATTAACAATGAAAATTTAACATGACTTTATCATGGATATTATTAATGTGTAATTAGATTTTATTATAATACCATGGTTTATCAATACCATGATTTATTAGTACAACACGCAAAAAAATTTGTAGCCCATTTAATAATATTCTTGAATATTCCATAAAGGTTAAACTCCTACCATCTACCTATTGATTATTGATAACTAAATATTCACATCTTAAATTCCCACCATGTTCCCATTAATTATTCAAAATTAAATTAGAATTTGAGATGACTTACTCAAAAACAAATATTCCAAAGATGTGTTTATTTTAGAATAAAGCTTCCAAAATTATAATTTAGTTATTAATAATTTTGTCAAGACCTGTCTATTTTGGAATAGGGATTCCATAATTTTAGTTTAATTATCAACCACTATTTGGTGGGCGGTTCTAAGATATTTTTAGTAGTAATCATAGATCAAAGGTTCACATTTATGTGAAATGTAGTTATTCCCTTTTTGTTTTTTAAATTTAATTAATTAATTAAAAAATTTCATATGACATGAGTTATTAGTTTTCTAAAACAAGTGGTATTGCGTAATTAAAGTGGGTGAATTCCAATGTGTTAATATCTTGGCCTTATGAGTTTTTTTAAACATTTATATGTTTAACTCAATATACTAATTCTTCTTTTAATTAATAGTAATGTTAATAATTTAAAATAAAATTATATTTAGTTAACTTATTATGATTTTCTCATATTTCTTAAATTTATTTTGGCAATGTAATATGTATAGCCATTTAGTTTATATAGATGTGTTACTTATTAGATAGATGGTAGTGATTTTGAACTCCATGGCATATTCTTAAACATTCTTAGTAGTAGTCACAAATCAAATGTTGAGATTTATCATAAAAGTAATTAAGCCCTTTCATTTAAATTCAATAACTAAGAAAATATAATGGCTTTTTGGACATGTTCCTAAACGATGATATTGTAACAATGGCTATTTCATGGTAAAATGTTTTCATATTACATGTTTTTCTAAATGTATATATGTTTAACTCATATTTATTGTTGTTTTCATTAAAAATAATAATAATAAAATGTTATATATGATTGAATACATAAATATTTCATTTATTTTTCTCATTTAGAATAATAATAATTAATATTAAAAATAAAGTATAATTTAGAGTTATTTTGATGTATTTTTGCTTTAGAAATAGGAATCTAAGGTTTTTTTTTTCCAAGGAGAATGAGAATTTTGTATTTATATAGAAGTTTGTGTGTGGATGGCAGTTGATCACTTGTGTATTACACATCTAGATCTTCAAAAAATATTCTTGAGTCCTCTTATCTAAGGGATTTTGTAGGTATATTCCTCACAAAACCCACCCAATAAAAAACAAAATTTACATGTGATTTTATAAGTGATTTATAATGCACTCTTTCATAATTGTGTAATGCCAATCCATTTAGCTATGAGGAATAAGAAAACCTCTAATTTTGTTATTGATTTTTAAATCTCCAAATCTTAATTAACACCCTTCATTAGCACATAATTCCATGTTTTATTGAGATCAATCACGACGAACATGGAAATATGCTATTGAAGAGAGAACTTCCATTGTTTTCCTAATTCTTTCCTTAAGGTTTTTACTGTTTTTTTCCTTGAAAGGAGATCTTCAAAAAATGATGATTAAGGAGGGAGCCTCCCAAAATAGTGAGAGACATTTTTCATTTCCTAAGACAATTTGATGGCAAGGTCCTAAGCTTCAATTTTGATTGTTTGTCATGCATCACCCCATGGATACTCTACAACTTTAACCTCCAACAATCCAAGGCTTATTAATTATTTTGATTTTATCCATGTTTATTAAGGAGATTGGCATGTCTATTTCCACGAATATTCTAGTATCAAAAGTTTAAATTGATCTCCTAAGGTGTTATGTTTTTTTTTCCTTTAATTTAAAAAAAGTCATATGAACAAGTGTCATATGAAGTGAGTTATGGTTTTTTGGCCATCTGGTATTGACAAAGCTATGCTATTGTAACAAAGTCTCTTTACATATTACAAATCTCCATGATAAAATAGGAGTAAATCTCCATTGTTAAAAATCTTATTTCATAGTTATTTAAATGTATAAATATTTGACACATATATAAATTAATAATAAGATAGTAGTAATTTATAATAATGTTATAATTTAGCTAGATTTTACTATTTTAATACTTATTATGGATTCATGCTTATAGATGGTTATATGGTTGCACTAATGTAATCATAATTTTTCAATCATAATTCACAAAATAAGGAATTTAAATATGAATCACTCCTCAACTTGTATAAGGGTTGTGAGAAATGTATAATTTTTTAATTATTAATTGATAAGAACTCAATATTAAAAAATTATATTTTTCTTTACAGAATGAAATACATCTATTATAATGTTAAATTCCAATTGAATGTTGTTATATGGTTGCACTAATGTAATGGTAATTTTTCAATCATAGTTCATAAAACAAGGAATTTGAATATAAATCACTACTAGCTTGTAAGATGTGACAAATGTATAATTTTTTAATTATAATTGAATAAGAATGATATTAAAAAAATAGTTTTCTTTACAAAATTAAATACATCCATTTTATAATGTTAAATTCCAATTCAAGACTCTTATATGGTTGCACTAATGTAATCATAATTTTTGAATCATAATTAACAAAATAAGGAATTTGAATATAAATCACTCCTAACTTGTAAGATGTGACAAATGCATACTTTTTTAATTATAATTAAACAAAACTGATATTAAAAAATAGATTTCTTTACAAAATAAAATACATCCATTTTATAATGTTAAATTCCAAATTTCAGAGTGTTATGGATGGTCTGACAACTAATGTAATCATAATTTTTTAATCATAATTCACAAAATAAGGAATTTGAATATAAATCACTCTTAACATGTAAAATGTGACAAATGCATAATTTTTTTAATTATAATTAAATAAAAATGATATTAAAAACATAATTTTCCTTACAAAATAAAATATATTCAGTTTATAATGTGAAATTCCAATTATTGTTATATGGTTGCACTAATGTGATCATAATTTTTCAATCATATTTCAGGAAATAATGGAATTTGAATATGAATTGACTCCTAACTGCTGTAAGATATGACAAAATGCTTAATTTTTTTTATTAATTTTTTAAATTATAATTAAATAAAACAAAATGATATTTAAAAAATAAAAATCTCTTTACACAAATAACTATATCCATTTTATAATTTATATTCCAATTCAGTAATTATATTGATTGCTCTAGTGTTAATTATATTTTTCACAATCATAATTCACAAAATAAAAAAGAAATATGAATCACACATATATACTTTTTAAAATGTGGAAAAATTACTATTTTCTAATTTTATAATTGAATAAAAAAATTTTTATTTACAAAATGAAATACATCCGTTAACGTTAAATTCCAATTCAATTAAACATACAACTAAAATATATTTTAATAATTAATTTTATTTTTTTAACGAAATACAAGAATATTTCTCAAATTTAAGTTATGTTTCTTTTAACCAATTTTGAAATACTAAAAAAATCATTATTTCACATCATCGGTGAGACGTTGCAATCATTATGTCATTTCACATCATCGTTGAGACGTCACCATCACCTACAGGACTATTCAAGAAGGGTAACCAGTACAGCTTTTAGTATCGACACCAAATCATACATGTAATATCTATATGTAATGGCTGGCTGGTTTAGAAGTTCTTTGGGGCAGCAACTTTTTCTTTATAAATAAACAAATTATTGAGGAGTGATTTGATTTATTTTATTTGCATGAATGTATTATTTTTGTTTTTATTATAGCTGTAATGACTTTGAAATACAGATGTAATGAATGTGAAATATAGATAAGTTGAATTGAGAGAGGTTTAATTATTTATTTATAATTTCATATAGATGAGTTGAATATAACTTGGTTTGGGTTATGGTTATTTTTGGTTTTTCTTTATCAATATTTCTATTTATATGGAGCAGTCATAATATTGTAAATTTTTTCAAAGCTACTTCCATATTGAGTTATTTAATTATTATCTTAACAAGTTATACAAGTTTTATGTTTACATACAAATCTCATATCATAGGTAGTATCATTTAAAATGAATAACAGATATTTGTAGGACACCCTATTATTCACTTCATTAGGTCTTTTACGAAGTCATTTGATTTGGTCTTATGTTTATATATTAATCTCATATTATGTTTACTATGAGATATTTTGTTAATTTAAAATGAATAACAAATTTTTTTGGAGACTACAAATACTATCACTTCATTCTAGATGTGGCAAAGCCATTTGATTATGGGAAGTTAATATCTATAGTATTATAGACAAAGCTTTATAATGGATTTATGTTAGTTCTTTCTACATATGTGTGTATACACTATATATCAACTTCATGATTGTTAATGAAGAAATTGCATACCATCATAGATCCATCTTAAGTACTCCATATCTACTAAGTGGGGAGAGGGATCAATTCTCTTTTCAATCTACATCAAGAGATTCTCTTGGCACTTGGTGATTTCATGCCTCTTGGCATCCACATTTAAAATCGATCTACCCTAGTTTAATGCCCTCCTTTGAACAAGCTATATTTCACAATTCCATGGGTTCTCATAAAAGTGGAGCTCAAATTATTTATTTATATTTGTAGTTATAGTTTTATTTTATTTTCACGAACTCACAATGTTTAAAGGACATTACATTACATTATGTCACACATCTCTACCATACTAGACTACACAACTCATATCTATTCAATGATGTATTTAATCTGTATTAAGAAAAATTGAAAATTGTTCATTTCACATAACCCTCATCAATTCTTAATTTATATATAAAAAACTTATATCATTACATTATGTTACACATCTCTACTATATTCAACTACACAACTTATCTCTATTCAATGATGTATTTAATATGTATTAAGAAAAATTTGAAAATTATTCATTCACATATCCTCCATCAATTTCTATATATATATAATATTAATATCTTATATATTTTATATAAATAAAATATACTAAAATTAATAGAAGTTTAATCTCCACCCAATCTTATATATATTCATTATCTATCTTAAAATTTATTAAATAGAAAATTATAAATTAAAAAAATGATGTAATCCGGAGTTATTAAAATCATAATTACCAAACTCAGCGGAATCTTGCTAAAGAATTCGTAGCCGCTTATCCTCCATCACGACAAAATCAAGATTCAGAGCATGCTCTAGTTCGCGAGCAAGATATTCATTGTAGACTTTCATTATTCCTTATTATAGGTAGGCATTTAAAGATATTCAATGGCCCAAACATAACTTAAAGCGTTAAACAATATACGCGGTCAGATAAAGTATATTCAATGGCTCTAACATAATTTAAATGGTTAGACAATGCATGGGGTTAGACAAAGTATATTCAATGGCCCTAACATAATTTTGAGTAGGACAATATTGAAGAATGAAAGGATAAAGGAGTTTAGTAAAGAAGTCATGTTTAAAGTGAAATGAAATAAGTAAGGTCAAACATATTTTAATTAAAAAATTTGGAAAACATGTTGTAAAAATGAAATAGAGTAATTTGATATTTAAATTTACAATTCACTGAAAAAGTCATCTTCATATTACTAAAAATTTTCTGTAAATTATTTTATAAATTATAGTGATTTATTTTGGAATTTTTTATAAAATTAGAGTAGTGATTTTTTAAAGTATTTTTTTCTTATTTTTAAAATCTTATTTATTATTGACCAATTAAAAATTCTAAAAGTCATTCTTTTTTGTTCAATTTTGTTCATGTAGAAAGAATCATTTCTCCTTATTTTATTTTATTCACCTCCATGCATCTCCATTTAATTCTACTGATTGTGAGTTTTCTTTACAAATCTCTGTATCTAATTTTATTTACAACTTCCATAATGTGATTGAAAACGAGTGAGTTTTTGAATATTAAGAGTGCTTCCATAATGTGATTGAAAACTAGTAAGTTTTTGAATATTAAGACTGTTAATTTTGTTTTTTAAAAATTTATTTAAAAATAGATTTTTAGTAGTAGTAAGAGGAATAATCCTGAATTATGTTGAATTTTAGATAACCTATATTTTTTTGTATGGAATCCAAATTTAAATTCAAACTCAAACTTCGTAACTATGTTGTATTAAAATGATATAATCATTCATCAAGTTTTTTTAAACATGCATAAATATTCCAACATAAACAACAATTAACATGACTACATAACCATTGAATTTGGGTGCCATAAATTCCACTAATTATTTTCCTTACTTTAAAAATATTCCACTTGGGAAACTCTTAACATTGATTTTAGATGTTCGTTACATCTTTAAATGGAAAATTAAAAAAAATGACTCATTAATTCTAAATTTTCATTTAGAATCAAGGCAGTTTGAAGATTTTTCTTTTGAGGTTAAGATAATCTTAATTTTCTATGGACATGATCAAATTTTTATTTTTTCATTTGATTTAAAAATAAATATTTTTTTTTCTAAATCTTTGATATTTTTGATTACCTGCCATTAACTTCCCAGGGTTTCTAGATCTCAATAAAAATTACATCTAGATCGTCCAAAAATATTCATTCTCATTCTCCCATGACCTCTCTATCTTCCTTCTCATTTGGAAATGTCAACTTTTCGTTTAAAATATTGCATATGAATTAGTAAATCTTATTCATTAGAATATAGAAATAAACAATATGAAACCACCATATATATGTGCTTAAAAAAACATTTTTAGTTTAGAAAAATGTCTTCAAGATCCATCACATGAAAGTATTATTTGCCTACCTATTTCAAACCAACTAATTTGGTTGATCATCAAGAAGATAAGATGAACCACATTAGTTGGTTCCAAACATGTCAACAAATAATACTTTCATGTGATGGATAGTTAAGACATTTTTATATTCTACTCACATAAGCCTTATACATTCACATAAAAATTTTAGTATGATGAATCCATAACATCTGTACACTCTCAATTCTACTTCATCACTAACATTTAATTAACACTTACATTTACATCATCATCTTCTTAACTCAATGAAATAATTGTAAGAGGTACATTTTCTAAATGTTTTGATTCCCTTGGTTGTACAAGGAATAAGAAATCTACTACTTTTCTCAACAATATCAAGATGGGAGAGAACTTATTCACAATGTTGTAGAAGCACAAATGGTTTGGCCTAAGATGCTTGCATTTTGTTTTTTCCTTTCAATGGGATAAAACTCATTACTTGGGTTATGTCTAATAGATCTTCTTATATTAAAATAATATAACCAGTGATATTTAAGGATCACTCATCTAAAGGGCCTATAGTCCAACTCAACTATCTATTGAATGGTGCTAACACATTCAAGTTAATCTTCTATTGGGGTTTTATCCAATGAGCTCACACAACTTGTTTGATCAAATGCAGCAAACACTCCATAATCACACATTTCTTTGACACACTTTCCTCACTCAACTTTAAAATTATGACCATGATCAAATGTAGAAAAAAATCCATAATCACAAGTTTGTTTGAGACACTTTCCTCTCTCAAATCTAAAACTAGAATTTCCACTAGATGTTGCAAACAGAACCTCCTAAGGCATATGAAATAAGAGCATAAATGAGGACAATTGTGATATGTTATCTAAATGTTGCCTAGTTTGGAATTGTTTGCTTTAAGGCATATGAAAGAAGATCATAAATGAAGACAATTGTGATATACTATCTAAATGTTGCCAAGTTTGGAACTGTTTCCTTTAATCAACTATATAGAAATGTGTCTGCAATGACTCATAACATTTGAAGATGTCCTTTTTCCCTCCACTTATTTTTATTTTTATACTTAAATAAGTGTAGAGATAACACTTGTGATTTTACTTCCACATTCTAATGTATGGCAAAGTCTATGAGGTTCAAATATTCAAGATCCTTTTACCTTGTTGCTACACAAATCCAATCTCTTTTACAAAAAGGCATAAAAAAAATAAAACAATTAAAAAAAATTATACAAAAATTTTGGAAGAAATAAACTGCATTTCCAATAAGCCACTAGGAAAAACTATTAAACATCAGCTCTACCAATGCTCTATTCCACCTTTATGGCCAAAAACAGGAAAAACTATTTGAGTGAGATTAAAGCTGAAATATTTGTGTGTTCTTGATAAAGCCCAGAAGGAAGCATCAAGTGCAAATGAACAAACATATTTCATGAAGCATCAAGTGTAAATGAACAAACATAGTTCATGCATGAAAGGCTCTCAAGTTCCTTTTTGTTGGATTTACAAAATATACATATTTACAATGCAATAAGTAACATGTATAGGGAAACAAGGGGAATTTCTGATTTTCGAACACAAATTTTCTTTACTCATTTAGGTTGAGAATTTTATCCTGTAAATTTTATTTATTCTTTTAGGTTGAGTAGCTGATCTTACAAGATATATATGATAGGAGGTTGGCTTCTATCCTAGTCCTCATCGTAATTTTGTTGGGTACATTGTGTTTGGGGTCAAATAGAATGTTGTAACTTCAAATAGACGCCAACTCAGATATCTCAATTAAAAGTGATAAGAGGTTGGCTTCCATCCTAGTCTTCATTGTATTTTTGTTGGGTACATTGTGTTTGGGGTCAAATATAATGTCATAACTTCAAACAGAGGCCAAGTCAAATATCTCAATTAAAGCTTGTTTTATTGAGATCAAATGAAAAGTAGAGATCCATAGAGATATTGTACATCTATTCCTTATCTTAGATAAACCGATGCAAAGCAAGTCCAATTTCAAATTGAACATAAGCAAGTTACTTCATTACCATAATTTTCACCTCTTCTATTCCAATGCAGATAAATGATTTTTTCATAAATTAGTTCTATAATTTAAATTGAGAAAATTACTCATCTATAAATTGATCTTGAACATATTTTAGAGTTCCTTACTGGATTGATCATTAACACATGCCTTAGGTAAAGTCTTATAAGTGTTTTTTTTTAATGTTTTCATAAACTTCTCTTGTGAAAGATACAGTTGTATCATTGAATTAGAAAACATTGTATCAACACTCAACCTCTAATGTGATCGTCGAATCCATCATCGTTTTCACAAATCTCTACATGCCACCATAGAGCCTAGAGAGAAGATGCAAGGTTGAATTCTTATGAATATTATAATTTTCCATAGTCTTCTCATATTCTAGTTGCTTCCTTGCAAAGATCGATCTTTTTTGAAGCAATCAATTGCTTGAGATATGACATACTCACAAATAGAGACATGCATAGAAAAAAAGAGAAAGAGCAGATTGCTCTGATACCACTCATCCATATTTATGTACAAACAAAATGAAATACAAATGAAATAAAGATTTAAATAGAAATATAGAGCTACAATGAAAACTAAACTTCAATTCAACGATAACAAAATATTGGAGATTGTTTACATGCAAAATGGAAATAAACTAGGTTGGGATATGGTAGCTTATCTCTGATGGGAGATGGTAGCTTATCTCTAAGAAGACATAGGGAAGGTACATGACTATGAATAGTGTTACAATGTGGCTCGAAGGCCTATTTATTATTGAAAAAAAATGGAAAACCGTAAACATCCAAAAACCTAATCCTAGGAGATGAAGTGTGGGCCCCGTTGGGGTAAATTGGTACATCAACTTCTCAGGGTCATAGCGTTGGCATAGGTTATATGTTTGACACATACTTACCTCATTATAAATATTTATCCGAGGACTACAATTTTCAACTTCATGTCACTCCAATTAGCCAAGGGTTTATCCATTTTCCAAAAAACATCGTTTAGGGCCTCAAAACGGGTCTATAAATCTAATACCTGAAAAACTACCAAAAATATTAAATTGTGATACAATTAAGGAAAATGAAAGAGAAGATTGTGGGGGTCCAAATGGAATATGTGGTTGGCCACCAATATCCACATGGATCATTAATTTTCTTAGGAGGATCTATTTTCAAGGGGAGGTTGAATTTCTAGAGGGAATCTCATTTGTTTCTGAGTAGTGTGAGTTTTCGAGTGAGAGGTCACATGTGTGAGCCAGTTCGAGTAGCCAAAGTGGGGATGAGATGTTCGGATGAGGCTGAGTTGATTCCTAATCAACTTTTGTAAGTGAAGAAATAATTTTTACTATAGGTTTTCCATCTCACGAGAACTAGTCATAAAATATTGGTTAACAAGTTTTAATAATAAAACCCTCATCTGCAGGTTGGTTTTCCCTTCATGGTTTTCCCAAGGGCATTTATCGGAAAGTAGTAGTGTTCTATATTTATGTTTGTGTATAATTTTATTAGTTTATATGGTTATTTATTTTTCATTGAAGTTGAAGTTTATTTTTAATTCAGTATTTTCCACAAGTAATCGCAGTTTACAAATAAACTAAAAAGAGAACGAAATAATAACTACTAATTTCAACATTGTTTAAAATTTCACATGGTATCAAAGTGAATCTAAGGGAATAAGGAATATATGTTCATGCATATAAAGAGAAGCACATAAGGTATTTACCTAGTTTAAATTCTCCATTTTATTTGAGTTCATAGAATTTTTAGATCTTCGAGATATGGCTATAGCAAGATTGAAATATTAGGAAAGGTTAGATTGAGCCTCCAACATTGGTTTTAAGAAGTCCAATAGGTTGTTCTTGTTGTATGAGTATTCTCTAAAGGAGTATGTGGAGAACATTATTTCCATACCAATATATCAACAGTTGACCACTTACAGGAAATAAAATGCCCAAGAAAAGAGGATGATTCCTGATGGAGTCATGGATTATATTGTTCTACATATTATAGAGGAAGGTGCAGTGAAGGAAATTTGGGGTACGATGATAAAAATGTACCAGGATCCTATGGAAAACAATAAGTTGATTCTCAAATACAGGTTAAGGACCATCAAGCAAAATAAGAGAGAATACATGAATTCATGTCTAACAAGAGTTCAACTTGCCATAGATGATTTAGTTGTAGTGGGTGATAAGCCTACTGATGATGAGATAGTGTGAATTGCACTCATTGGATTTACCAAGGATTATGGCATTGTTGTCCATGTGATCAATCGGTGAGATAAACTTCTAGATTGGGAATGCATTTGGAGAAAATTTACTTAGGAAGAGCTTAGGCTTAGTTGGGTTAGTAGGAGTAGTAGTAGTAGCAAGACACGAAAGATTAAGAGGGAGTTGGATAAAATTGTCATAGTAGGGAAAGGAAAGGTGAAGAAACATCCTAGTAAGGGACAAGGCTCAAAACGAGAGAAGAAGAAGAAGGATTTTCAAAGATCAAGCGATATGGTTGTCACAAATTTGGCCATTGTTCTAGCCATTTCCCACATAGGAAGGAGAAGGGAAAGAAGAAAGTTTCACCTTCAGCAGACATAAACTAGATCTCCAACAGAATGGACAGAGAGTTCACTTTGATAGCTTACTTGTCTAGATAGACTTCACAAGGTGTGTATAACATAGAAAGTGGAGCATAATTTCATATGATAGGAGTTAGATAATACTTATCTAGTTATCAGGAGGAAGAAATCGGGTTCGAAATTAATATGGGGAACACATCCAAGTGTACTCCTGTAGCATGAGGGAAAATTCTATTTTAGAGGGAGAATGAAAAGAAATTTCCTATCCATGATGTGTTGCATTTGCCAAGCTTGGGGATGAACATGATCTCCATATTATTCCTTCAGGACAAGGGACACAATGTCATCTTTAGAGGGGCTATAATGTTGTTACAACACGAGGATTGGAGGTTACCTATAGTTCTTGGCATCAGAAGTAGTTGTTTATACAGTTTGTAGATGGACATGCCCAAGGAACTATTTAGCGGCAATACTACAAAATTTTATGGAGAGCTATGACATAGGAGGATGGGTAATATTCATCATGGAGCACTTATATTTCTTCATGAGATGGTAACATGCGTTCTAGAGGTGAGCGCTAAGCACGATGATGTATGTAGAGGATGTGTGTTGGGGAATTTTGCAAAAGAAGTTTTTCTGAGTGATAGTATATTGTAGGGGATACTTGATCTTGGGCATTCAGACATATGCGGGTCAATGTCTATGAAATACCTCAGGGGTTGAGAGTATTGTAGTACTTTTATCAATGATTTTTCTAGGATGACATGGATATATTTCTTAAAGAGTAAGGATGAGGTATTTAGTCACTTTCAGGAGTATACGACTCTAGTGGAGAATATGACAATGAAAAAGATCTAGAATCCTTAGTTAGAAAATGGAGGTGAGTACACCAGAAAAGAGTTCTAAGAGTTTTGTACCGAGTAGGCATGAGGAGAGAGTGGAAAATTCATCACAACCCACAATAGAATGGGGTTGCTAAGAGAAAGAACTAGTTTATTTCAAAGGAAGCGAGAGCTATGTTGTATGATTGGGATCTTCCACACTCTTTATGGGAAGATGTATGAAGTATGATAGTTTATATTTAGAATAGGGTCCCACACAAAGTGTTTGGCAAGATGACTCTTGAGGAGACTCTCATTGGGAAGTGACTAGATGTTAGTCATTTGAGGATATTTAGTTACATAGTGCATTGTCAGATTCTAAGAAGGACACGTTTAAAGTTGGATCACACTACAAAGTGAGATTACTTCATTTGCTACATCAAAACCTAAAAGGAATATAGGATATTCATTCCAAGATCTAGGTGGATTATAGTTAGGTGGGATGTCAAGTTCATGGAGGATAAGGTGTACTAAAGGTCCCGATAGTTGGCAACAATTGAATATCAGGGTAAGTAACCAACAAAAGCTTCCATAATTGAATAACAAAATCAGGGGGACCAACAAAGAATGATTACAATGATTAGTATGAGAATGAGTTTAGGTCTGGATGCTCTTTAAGCTTCACAATGTATGGATTAGTAGATTCAGTGAATGAAGGAGATTTATGAAGAGGATATGGAGGTGGACATTCCTAACTCTAATGTTGGCACAAGGAACTGAGAGGTTCAGGATACACTCATGTATGCTGAGTATTTTGTGGGGACTCTTAGGTCAGGAAAGAGAGAGCAGAGTGAACCAGAGTGGTACACTAGATATATGGTATTAGTCAGTCAATTGGTGGATGGTGAGCCTTCCAACTATCAATATGCCACATAGAAGCAAGTGTGGCAAGAAGTGATGGTTGAGGAGTACTAAATTATGTAGAACAATGTGTGGGAGGTTGTACCGAGACCAATAAATAGAGTAGTGGTTGGATCACGTTGGGCCTATAAGATCATGAATCGAAAAGTACAAAGATAGTTTCATGGCCAAGGGGTTCTCTCATAAGGAGGGAATATATTATCAGTTAAATTTTTCACCTATGGCCAAGCACACTTTTATACAAGTTGTCATCTCATAGGAGCATAGATAGGATGGAAGATACATCAAATGGATGTCAATATGGTGTTCTTGAATGGCGAGATGAAGGAGGATGTGTATGTAGAACAACCAAAGGGATTTAACAGGTGTTTCACTTAATTAACCTCTAGCATATCACGTGCATTCATGGCATACTAAACAATACAATTAACTTGAATACATATTGGAAAATTCCTCTAAAAGTCAAATTATTTAACCCCCTACCAATATGAACCCAATACACCTTCTCAATTTTAAAAGCCCTACTTTCACTAGATATTGTAGATCACCATTTTTTCATTAACATTTTTTATACCACTTTATAATTTTTCATTAACTTTGATCTCCCTTTTTTATAATTGTCAGTATAAAAACACTTTACCCCCTATTATATTCTCAAAATATTATGTCATTTTTTTGTCAATAAATGGCCTACAATATGAATGTATGTGGCGCAATATTGTTCCCCCAATAAATCCCCGTGAGCAATTTGTAGCACACAAGAGAGAGGCCCACATGTGTAGAATGAAGAGAGATTTATACAAACTCAAGCAGGCTTGTAGGGCATGATACAAGTGCATAGATAGATACTCGCAAAGCATGGGCTTCATGACGAGTGTGAGGGATGTGAACCTCTACTACTTCGTGGTTGGGGGTGACCTTCTCATTCTTGTCCTATATGTGGATGAATTTTTCTTGAGAGGTTCATTGGGGCTCATTGAGTAGTGCAAGAGGGATCTTCCAAAAAAGTTTGAGATTAATTATTTGGGCTTCATGCACTATTTTCTAGGCATGGAGGCATGGTGGAAAAATGGAAAAATTTTCCTTGGGCAAGGGAAATAATGCATTGATATCTTGAGGAGATTTTGGATGGAGGGTTACAGAACCATGTCTACTCCCATGATCACTAATTGGAGGAAGATATATGCATCAAAGGAGGAGGATGTGGACCCCACCTTCTATAGGTAGTTGGTAGGATCTCTCATGTACCTTGTCAACCCAAGGCCAGATATATCCTATGCAGTAAACTCTCTCAATCATTTCACAATGCAATTGAAGAGAGTGTATTGGAAAATGAAAAAATATCTTTTGAGGTATTTGTGTGGAAAATTCAAGTATGGGATTAAATATGATTTAGGTGATAGTGTAAGGTTGGTGGGCTGTACTTATGTAGACTTGGAAATTAACATGGTGGATCAAAACATCACTTCAGGATGTTGCTTCAGCTTGGGATAAGGTGTTGTTTCTTGGTGTATTCTGAAGCAGAAGTATTTGGTATTGAGTTCAATCGAGGTAGAGTACATAGCAGTGACCATGTCTACATGTGAGGCCATATGGCTTTGGAAGCTGCTAGTGGCCTTGTTTGATTAGAGGGATTGATGCAATGCAACAATCATAGTTGAATCGGGGTTTTAAAGAATCTGATGTTTCAAAACATATAGACATCATGTACCATTTCATTAGGGATTGTGTGTAGCATAGGATTTCCCAACTACAACATATACCTATACATGAGTAAGTAGTAGATATTATAATGAATTCTTTGGGGAAGGTGAGCTTCATCTTCTTTAGAGACAATTTGCATGTTATGTAGAACATCTTCCTTTCTAAGAGGGATTGTTAGTTAGTGTAGCTCGAATAGGTGTTATAGTCTTAGATGGTGTCTATGAGGCTAGGGAACACATTTTCTCCAATATCCGGAATTGAAAACTCCTTGATCAGATTTGATTAAGTAGTTTATTAATTTTACTAAGTCTAACTTTGGGAAATAAGCTTAATTAATCAATATTAATTGGGGTAAATCAATTCTTATCTAGAAACTTCCAGAAAATTCATTTGATGGTGTCAAGAAGATATTAACCATCGATTGATATTAGATCATGGTAGTTGATTCATCAATGAGAAATTATAAAAGGAAATCAAAAATGTGATTTTTCTAGTGAGAGGTTCATGTGTGAGCTAGTTTGAGTAGCCAAAGGCATGTTTAATTGCTCAAGGGAGGCCGAGTTGATTCCTAAAGGTCATATCGACTTGTAGAAATGAAGAAAAAAATTTACCGAATGTTTTCCATCTCATGCGAACTAGTTGTAATATTTTTACAAGGGAATCCTAATAATAAACCCTTCATCTATAGATTTGTTTTCCCTTCGGGGTTTTCCATGGGCATTTGTCCAAAAATACTGGTGTTCCATATTTGTGTGTGTGTGTGTATATTTCTCTCAGTTCTTGTGGTTATTCATTTTAGTGAAGTTACATTTGTGTTTCATTCAGTTTTTGTCACAAGTAATTGTAGTTGACAAATAATATGAAAAGATAGGAGAATTAAGCAAAGTCTTTCGGCAGAAGTCACATAAGAGAAATTTTTGGCCGATGGGTTTTGAACCAACTTTGCTTAACCAAAAATCTCTCTTATGTGATTTCTACCGAAAGACTTTGCTTAACCAAAAAATTCTCTTATGTGATTTCTACCAAAAAACTTTGCTTAACCAAAAATTTATCTTCTGTGATTTCTACCGAAAGACTTTTCTTAACCAAAAATTTCTCTTATCTGATTTCCAAAAGACTTTGCTTAACCAAAAATTTCTCTTATGTGATTTCGACTGAAAGACTTTGCTTAACCAAGACATTCTCTTATGTGATTTCTACCAAAATACTTTGCTTAACCGAAAATTTCTCTTATGTGATTTCTACTGAAAGACTTTGCTTAATCAAAAATTTCTCTTATGTGATTTCTACCGAAAGACTTTGTTTAACCAAAAATTTCTCTTATGTGATTTCTGCCGAAAGACTTTGCTTAACCAAAAATTTCTCTTATGTGATTTCTACCGAAAGACATTACTTAATCAAGAATTTTTCTTATGTGATTTCTATAGAAAGACTTTGTTTGATTCATTATGGATCACAAAAGTTTGAATACAAAATATAGGAGAATAATAGTCATTAATTGCAACAGTATGAAAATTTCACACATGATGTGTATTAGGAAAACACACCATAAAACAAATTTTACTTAATGAAGTTATATAACCTTAAGATGAATGAGGTTATTTGAGTTGTAAATAATTTACAAGAATTTAATATAATTACCAATTATTTTGTCTACATAAAAAATGTTTTGGATGATGAAATTACATGCTTCCTACTCATGTGTTCCATGCCAGATAGTTGTGATAATTTGATAGTAGATATGATCACTTCAACATCTGTAAAGTCCTTGAATTTTGATGCAATTAGGTTAAATTAATGAAGGAGTTTCAACGTAAATTAATTGTGGAAATTGGGGAGGTGAAACTCTAGCCATAGCTAATTATGGAAGGAAAATTGAACATAATTAACATAGGTGTTCAAGATTAGGAGGTATATGTAAAAAAAATTAGGAAACCTTACTTGCTTTTATTATGGAAAACTAGGGCACATGATAAGAGAATGTCAATTCTATAAGAAAGAGTAGGAGGTGAAAAAACCAACCAACAAAAATAAAAAATCAAGCTACACAAATAAAAGTGATATTGTTATTATAGTTTTTGAAAGTGATGCTTTATTTACCTTTTAAGTACGGAAGGCATGTTTATATAATTCTATTGAATCAATGATTGGATACTTGACTCTCAGACATCTCACCATATATATAAATATATATATATATATATATGGTATGGGTAATTAAAGAAATAGTAGATGTGGATGTTGTTGCAAAAGAAGAAAATTGAGTTGATTTTTGACATGCACACTTGGTTCACATGAGAAAATAAGGCCTAAAAATCGTTTTTGGAAAATATATGTTTCCAGGCTTGAAATCCGATTAGCTTGACCTTTTTGAGCGTTGTATATATGTAGGCAACAAAGATTTCGTTTATGAGAGGTGGATGTGAAAGGAAAACAAATCTATTAATTAGTACAATTTGATGTGTTTGGTCCAGTCAATGTTAAGTCTTTAGGATGAGCCTCTGACATTGTCAAATTCATAAATGACGCATCTAGGAAGGTTTGTGCCTATCACGTGAAAATTAAAGGCGATTTGTTTGAGATATTTAAAAAATATCTTGTTTCTATTGAAAGAGAGCCTAACAAGTTTCTCAAGTGTTTGAGGATATATAATGGTGGAGAGTTTTGATCCAATGCATTCAAATACTATTGTAATAGGTTTGTCATAAAACATCAAAATATTTTCCACGGTACTCCCTCACTAAATGGTAGTAGAAAAGTGATGAATCACACTATCATGGAGAATGTGAGGAGTATGTTGTCAAATTCTAGAGTTGAAAACATTTTTGGGTAGAAAAACTAAGGACATGTTGTTACCCCATGAATCAACCACTTATTATATGCCTAAATGGTGGCATTCCTAAAAAAAAATGGACTAGTAAGAAAGTAAACTAATCTCACTTGCATTTTTTTTATGTGAAGCAATTATCTATATTCCCAAAGAGAATAGAGTGAAGTTTGATGAGAAATTGACTAAATGTATTTTTTGGGATTTATGGATGGTGAGTTTGGTTTTGTCTATCACATCTAGTAAAAAACATTTTTTTTAGAAGGATGTCGTATTAATGACTTACAAATGTTTAAAATGTCAACTATGGAGTACTATTTAGTTTAGTTATTAAAATTTAGCATGAAAGAGATGTGTAATTCCTCCAATAGTTAATTTAGAATTGATATATGATATTCAAAATAAAAATAGTAACAAAAAAAATTATTTCATTACAAAACAATAATATAATTTTATATAAAAAATTATATATATATATATTATATATATATAAATATATATATGGAAGATGTATAATCTCTTTACTATTTAAAATTAAAATTAGTTCAATATAAACTTTAAATAAATAATATTTTAGTATCAACTTTATGTGTGTGTGGATAGAGATTGATTTTTTTAAATAATTTTTTTTTCTGATAAGTAATATATTTCGACGTTCTTTAAGAATTCAAATATATCTATGTGGAGATCATATATATGTGTGTATGCATGGAGAGAGATATAAATCTATATGGTATATTAACATCACTTTTAGTTAGAGAATTAAAGTGATGAATTAACATGTTTTGAAAAGATAAATTTAAATGAGAGTGTTTATTTTGGAATAGGCTTCCTCAATTTTAATTTAATTATAAATAATAATTAGGTGGATGCTAGGGATTTAACCTCTAGAATATTCTAGAATATTCTTAGTAGTATACATGAATCAGAGGTTGAGATTTATCTTCGAATTAGTTATGTCATTTTTCTTTTTTAATTAAATTCACTAATTAAAAATATGTCACACAAACAAGTGTCATATAAAATGAGTTGTGGTTTTTTGACTATATGGTATTGATAAGCAATGGTATTAATTATTAATATTGTGACAAAGCTTATTTGTAGATTAAAAACCTCTATAATAAAATAAAGTGTATTTTCATACTTAAAAATTGTACATACTTTATATAATATATATATATATTTATATATATAATATATATTATATATATAATACACTGATAATTATAGTGTGTTTGGGTGGCTTGGTTGGTGCTCAACGTCCAATTAATGGTGGAAATGGCTGTTGCAGTTGGGATGATTGTGTGGTGCTGATGTGCGAGGTTAATGAGGTTGGGAATTTTCTTTTGAGGTTTGGTTACATGGTGGTGATCATGCACGGTTTTGTTGTGGTCACATTAGTTGGTTGGTTAATCTCTATCTGCTTACTTCTTTTCTCCATGTTCTAACTTAAAATGACGAAGTTAAAATTATTGAATATTCTACATTTATCTTAATTTTCCATTGCCTCCTTATGGGACAAGTCTCCTTAAAATTTGTTTTACGCCAACAAAACCAATTTTCTAATTTTACTACATCCATTTTCAAAAATAGAAATCCATTCTCTATTTTCTAGGTTCAGTGCTCTTATTCCAAATAAAAAAATTTAATCGATCTCATTTTTCTTCTTTGTTTTTAAATAGAATTAAAAATAAAAATTCAATTGTATTTATAAAATATGACTAGATAATTTGAAATTTAATATGATTATAGAGTGCACTTTAACTTTTGTTTTCCATTTGAAGTGATTGTTCTTATTTCATTTAAGGTAGTCATGGGATCTACTTATTTTCCTGTGTTTTACCCTTATTGTTACTATTCTTTTGTGTGCGGTGGGGGCCCAATTAATGTCAGGTTATATATAAAAACAAAATTTATATGTGATGTTACCCAATTTTTCATAATTGTGTAATGTTAATCTATTTAACTTTAAGGAATAGGAGAAAGTCTAATTCTACCATTGATTTTTAAATCTTTAAATCTCAATTTACACACTTCATTAACACACAAGTTTGTGTTTTTATTGAGATCACAAAGAACATGAAAATATACTATTGAAGAGAACCTTCCATTGCTTTCCTAATTCATTGCATATGACTTTCTAATACCTTTCCCCTTGGAAAGAAACTATTCACCAAATGTTGATTAAGAATGAAGGAGACTCCAAGAACAACAATGAGAGATGTTAAATGTTTTTCGTTAGCTATTAAATACCACGGTAGAAGCCATAAGCTTCATCTTTAGTTGTTTGTCATGCATTTCCCTTCACGGTGAATACTTTGCAACTTAGAGCAATCTAAGGCATATTATGATGTAATTATTTTGTTTTTTATCCATTTTTATTAGTCATTAAGTGGATATGCATGTTTATTATGTAATAGGGCTTCTAGAATTTTAATTTAATTATTAACAAATATTAAGTGGATGGTAGTGATTTTATCTCCACTAAATATTCTAGAATATTCATGGGAGTATACACAAATCAAAAGTTTAAATTTATCTCCAAAGTAGAGAAATGCTATTTTTTGTCTTTCAAATCAATTGAAGTTTGGAATAGAGCTTCCATAATTTTAATTTATTTATTAATAATCATTAACTAAATGATAGGGATTTCTAGAATATTTATACACAAATCAAAATTTTATATTTTTTTCTATATAATACTACGTTTCTAGAATTTTAATTTAATTATTAACAAATATTAAGTGGATGGTATTTATTTTACCTCCACTAAATATTCTAGAATATTCATAGGAGTATACACAAATCAAAAGTTTAAATTTATCTCTAAAGTAGAGAAATGCCATTTTTTGTCTTTCAAATCAATTGAAGTTTGGAATAGAGCGTCCATAGTTTTAATTTATTTATTAATAATCATTAAGTAAATGATAGGGATTTCTAGAATATTTATACACAAACCAAAATTTTATATTTTTTCTATATAATACTACAATTCTAGAATTTTAATTTAATTATTAACAAATATTAAGTGGATGGTAGTTATTTTACCTCCACTAAATATTCTTGAATATTTATAAGAGTATACAGAAATCAAAAGTTTAAATTTATCTCCAAAGTAGAGAAATGCCATTTTTTGTCTTTCAAATCAATTGAAGTTTGGAATAGAGCTTCCATAATTTTAATTTATTTATTAATAATCATTAAGTAAATGATAGGGATTTCTAGACTATTTATAAGCAAATCATAATTTTATATTTTTTCTATATAATACTACCTAAACACCCGGATTTGAACACGTCAGGAGTGTCTTAACAGTACACCCATTCACCATCAATCCAAAGCCCCATAGGCATGAAAAGTTTATATTTATCTAGAAAATAGTTATGCTATTTTTTGTGTTTAACTAATATAATTAATTAAGAAAATTGTCATGCCATATGAAGTGAACTATGATTTTTGAATAC
>APFE030178461.1:0-10786 GCA_000404065.3 Pinus taeda
AAAAAACAATATTTCTTTGGCAATTAGTGACCAGCGGGCCCCTCCCTGTGTTAAATAATTTCTCGGGGGATTTTATAATTTTCTATGCCAAAGTGTTTTACTCGACCAACCTTAGGAAAAATGAAATTTCGGGTTTTATACAAGGTTTGGGCATAAATGTTTCCGAAGGCAGAAACTATAGGGGAAAGGGGTCCAAATGGATTTTTATCAATGTGAAAGGGTAAACTGGCTCCCGACCTTAGGATAAGGCGGGAGAAGGATTTTTTCATAATGTTTCCGCCCGTTGGGTGATTTTTATGGGTTTTAAAGGTTTTTCAAGGTTTTTCAAGGTTTTTCAAGGTAAAATGGAACTTTTGGGTACGGAAACTGGTTGAGATGGAGCAAAAGGTGGGACATGGGTTCTTGACCTTAGCCAGGAGCTAATCCAATTCCCAGGGAGCGAACATTATGGCTATAGTGCCCAGGAGGGGATATTTATACATTGTGGGGTTTATACACCATGGTGTTTATAATAATAGGAATAATGGGGTATAATGAGCTAAGTAGTAGAGTTAGTTGTTAACATGGAGGGAACATATGAGTGAGGGCTAGCTCAACCAAGTTTTCTTTGAAAATAACTTGAAATCAGGAGTAGATCAAAATGAAAATATTTTTGCACAAGAAATGTGGCTTTTGAAGGCCATTAGTACCATGACAAAACTTTGAGTTTGTTGTATGAGCCAATAGATGAAGGGGTGTTAGTAATGAGTGATATACAAATGAGAAACAAGGGAGTTATTCATGCTCCAGTGTGTTGCTCTTCCTGTAGATGTTTCAGCAACTTTGATCTTGAAAGAGACAGCACTTCTGCAACCCCTTCTACCTACCCAACTAGTTCTCCTAACATTTTTTGTTCCTTCTTGGAGGGTGTACTTGGACTTGCAAACCCTTTCAATGCCTTTTTCTTTTCTTTGGCTTTTTGCTTTCATCTCCTATTTAATACAACCCTTATTCCTTCCAAGGTCGCAGATTAAGCAGTTGGGAACCTTAGCTTCTCTACCTAGCTACTGATCTGCCAAGATTAAACAGTTTGGACAGATTTCATTCTCTATTCTACAACATAAATTGAAAACATGGCATGATCCAGTTTAGACTGTTGGGTCATCCATAAACTCTTGTGAAAATGCAGGCCCATGTACACCTTCTCTTCTTTGTAAATATGAAACCTTTGTGACAGCACAATGGAGCATATTTGGCACTTACATTTGCCAATCATGAAATATGAAACCTATTGGTATAGGTATCCAACAGTTCCTAAGAATGGTTTCCTTTCTACTCTTGTATATATTCAGTTTGTCTATGTTTTAAATATAAACACTGGCTCCCAAAAGAATATCTACTAGATCCCACCCATATCCAAATCCTCCTACCATATTGGACAATCCTGAAAAGATCTTAAGAAAAACTTCTAGGACTGAGAGTCAAACAAGCAACAGATTTCTTCATAGAGACAACTCTCTCCTTGAAATTTTTTTTACCTTTGAGGATATTCAGTTTGATTTAAACTTTGAACAAGGCTTATTTAGGACCAAATCAGAGAATTGGAAAGTTCATATTATCTATGATGCATTAGTTTTACCAAAGAACTCAATAAGAGAATTTTCTTCACAAACTCATTCAGATCTTCAGCTCTTACAACATTTTGACACTCTTCAAGATTTAGTAATAGATCTCACCTCAGAAATTGATTATGTTTACCTTCAACACTCAGTAGAATTAACTACCTTAAACATAGTAGCTTCTTCCATCTCATCTCAATCTATACATATTCAGTCACCAAGGTCCAAGTCCTACTGCCTCCATAATTCCAACCCCTTCTTTTATCCTTCCACATAGGGTTACTCATATTACTTTACTCTCATCTCCACCTAGTGCTAATCCAACCTCATCCAATGTTCAACTTCCTTCAAGTAGTCTTCCACCACCAGCAATCATGGCAGCCATGTATGCTCCCTTGGTGTTGCTAGCACCATTGGCCAATATGCCACAAGACTATCAGTCCAAAATCACACTATTTGACGAGACTGGTTCTTTAATAGCCCAACAACATGTGGATAAAATGAATGATTGTTTTGACTTACAAGAGGTAGATGAATAAAGTGTTAAGCTCAAAATGTTTGCTCAAAGTTTAGGAGGAGAAGTTTGAAAATGTTTTAAATCTTTTCCTGCAAATAGTATAAATGATCTCCCTATGTTCCACCAAACTTTTCTTAATAGATGGGAAGGCAAAAAGAACCCTCTACAAATTTTATCAGAATATGAAAATGTTAAGAGGGAAGTAGGTGAAAGTGTTCAAGACTATTGTCCTAGATTCAACAATACCTATAACGTAATTCCTGTAAATCTTAAACCACCATAAGAATTAGCCTTAATAAAATTCCCATATGGATTTGATGTGGATATTTCCTATCAGCTTAGGGAAAGGACTTCTCAAACATTAGAAGTGATGCAAAGGGATTTTGCAAGTGTAGAGGCTAAGTTACAAGCAAAAAGAGCTAGGACAAAAACTAAAAGAAAAGTGACAATAAGAGAAGAAGATTCAACTTCCATGACAAAGGCTAAGATTGATTCTTTAGTGAGGACCATAGAAAGAATGACAAAGAGAATAAGTTTGAATGAGAAAATTGTCGCTAGGAAAAACCAACCTATTCCCCATAACCGAAATCCAAATCCCAAAAGAAACACTCCACAAATCAGACAAAGAGAACAAAGAAGCCCAAATCAACAAACTAGGCCCGCATTTCAAGAAAATTATGCTGATGAAGATGTAGGTGTAGTTGAAAAAGTTGAGGAAAATCAAATTAATTTAATGGGGACCAATGAAGATAGTTCTATTCTTCTTACACAAGAGGAACAAGAACTATTTTTGTTAGCTCAAACAAAGTTGGAATCTGAAGAATCTGATGAATGTAAACATGGATTTGAGAATTCCATCTTAGAAGTCCACAGACAGTATAATCTTAGGAGTATGAAAAACAATGGAAAATCAAACAAAAATAATTTTGATCACCCTGCCAAGAATATTGTTGAGCCTAATCTTAAGAAAACAGCTGAAAGCTCTAAGAAAAATGTAAACAATTCAGAAAAGAAGAACACAGAAAATGTTACTAGGAAAACAATTGATGTTTCTACTAAGACTGCCCAAATTGATATTCCTAGTACAAGTCAACAAACTGAACCTGGCACAAAAGTAGTGGCTGAAAGAGTTGATTTCTCAAATCCGCTTAAAATTCCAACACCATTCATTATCGAGAATGAACTTGCTAAAATTAAAATTTCTATTCCTCTCATTGAATTGATAAACAAAAATGTGTATAGATCTTAGGTTCTAAAGGTACTCAACATAGGAGAAACCACCGATATTGTGAACTTGAATGATGTCCAACCTAAGATGTTGTTTGTTCTAGAAGTTTATGGCAAGCCCTAAGAAGAAGGTGTTCCCCATTTTATGTCAGCCTTAATATTCACAACAAATTTCTTCATAATTCCATGTTGGATTTAGGTGCATCACATAATCTTGTGCCAAAGACTGTTATGGAAAAACTTGTACTTGAAATCACTAGACCATACAAATATTTATAGTCATTTGACTCTAGCAAGGTTAGTTGTCTAGGTCTTATCAAAGACCTCTGTGTCACATTAGCCCAGATACCAGCAAAACGTTTATTGATGGACATAGTGGTAGTAGACATTCCACCTAAGTACGGCATGTTATTATGATGTTCTTGGGTCGCTAGCTTACGAGAAACACTTCAAATGGATATGACATATGCCATAATACCAGTATTTGGTCAACCAAGAAGACTGTATAGAGAAACCTTAATGAAATATATTGTGAGAAGCCAAGAAAATCCAGACAACTATCCCCTCTATTCTATCCATACTGGTCTTGATTCCTTCATTCTGTACAATGATGGGGCTATAGATACACACGACACTCATGAAAAAATTGGTTTTAATGAAAAACATGATCCACAAATATTAATTGTGCAACAAAACCCTGAAACGGAGCCTATTTGGAATATGACTTTCGATGGTTCATCTGGTGGAACAGGTTCTAGGGCGGGAGTCTGGCTGTACAATTCAAAGACTAATCAGGGTGAAGGTAATTCTTACAAATTGAAACTTTTGTGTACAAATAATATAGCAGAATATAAGGCAATACTATTAGGCTTGAAATTGTTTTAAAAAGTAGGTGCTAGAAGAATTTCAATCCAAGGAGATTCTGAATTAATCATAAAACAAATTAAAGGACAATATTATGCGAAGCATCCTAGATTGAGAGAGTACATAAATGATGTGATTGATTTCCTAAGAACATTTGAAGAGTATGACCTTGATGTCATCCCAATGATCCAGAATGTGATGGCAAATGGTTTAGGTTTCCCAGCCAGTGCCTACCAATTACCTCACCCAAACAAACAATACACAATTGAGGTGAAACATCATCCTACAATGCCTAATAACATGAGATGCTGGCAAGTTTTTAGAAGTGATAAACAAATTGAGAGTTTCTTACAATAAAAAGATGAATTTGAGAATAGAAACATAGATTTGGAGGATGGACTAGACAGTCAAACTGATGTACATATTAGTATAAAGCAACTTGCTTTTTCTGATGTAAATATTTCAGCAAATAAAACTGTATATAAAACTCAAATACATAAATACCTAGAAAAAGAGGAACTTAAAGTACTTCAACTCAAGGATAAAATTCTTCCCAAAGGGCTTGCTCATTTAGAAGAACTATTTGACTTTAATGATGATGCCAAAAAGTGAAAAATGGAACCAACAAGAAGAAACATTGAAGAATGCAACATAAGCAGTGAGAAAAACCCCAAAATCATAAAAATCTCAAAATCGCTGCCTATCATGGAAAAACAAAGGTATATAGCTCTGTTTAAAGAATTCATAGATGTATTTTCTTGGAGCTATGAGAATTTGAAAGCTTATGATACTAGCATATACAACACAAAATTCCAATCAGGGAAGACAAAAAACCGTTTAAGTAGAAGTTGTGTAGGATAAATCTTGTCCTAATGCCCTCGGTTGAAAAAGAAATCAAGAAAATGTATGAGGCTAAAATCATAGTCCCAATTCGAAATTCCAAGTGGGTATCCAATATTGTGCCTACAAGAAAGAGGATTGGTGAAATAAGATTGTGCATTGACTTTAGAAATCTAAACAAGGTTTACCTTAAGGACAACTACCCGTTACCAAAAATGGATCACATATTACAAAGGGTAGTGGGTTCTAGTAGGATCTCCTTGTTAGATGGTTTCTCAGGGTATAATCAAGTTTTAGTGTATCCTTATGATCAAGATAAAAAAACTTTTACTACTCCTTGGGGAACATTCATGTATGTGAAAATGCCCTTTGGATTAATGAATGATGGTGCCACTTTCCAAAAAGCAATGGGGATTTCTTTTGCAGATGAAATTGGACATTTTATTGTGATTTATCTTGATGACATCACTATTTTCTCAAAGACTGATGAAGAACACCTAGCACATTTCAGAAGAGTATTCGAAAAATGCATAAAATTTGGTATCTCGCTGAATCCTAAGAAAACATTGTTTGGGCTTGAAGAAGGAAAACTTCTAGGCCATATCATTTCCAAAGATGGAATCAGAATTGACCCCAGTAGGTTTGAAGGTATCCTTAAAATCATTCATCCAAGAAACAAAAATGAACTTCAATGTTTTATTGGAAAATTAATTTTTTGAGAAGATTCATACCAAATCTTGTTGAACTGCTTAGAAATATAACAAACATGCTCAAGAAAGATACTGAAAGATGTTGAAGCCAAACAATATTTTGATCTGGTCAAACATGCATTAAAAAAATCCCTAGTTTTAATCAGCCCGAATTTCAGCAAAGATTCTATTATCTTTTATTTTGCATCTGAACATACTATTGCAGTTGTACTATTAAAGAAAAACAGAGAAGGATATGAACAAACAATAACATTCTTTAGCAAAGCTCTGAGAGATGCTTCTTTAAAGTACATATCATGGAAAAATAGGCATTCGCTCTGGTCAAAGCAATAAAAGATTTCATAGTTTATATTTTACATTATCATATCATTGCTTGTGTGCCTAATGCAGTTTTCAAAGATATTCTAACACAAAATGGACCTGATGGAAAGAGAGGCAAATGGATAGCTGTTATTCTAGAATACGATATAGAAATCAAGCCCACCAAGTTGATCAAAGGACAAGGATTAGCCAAGCTAATGGATGAATCAAATTTTAGTGCACTAGATATCAACATGGTATTTGTCTAAGATGATTGAGAGGAACTCCTGACTCCACCAATAGATGAGGAATTATTAAATTCCCCTTGGTATGTAGACCTTCCATATGTTGTATTCAATTTGAATGCCCCTCCTCAATTATAAAAAAACAAAGGCTAGATTTCTAAAACTAAATCCAACCAAGTTTTGCATTATTGAAAATACATTATATTGGAAATATGTTGGAGGTATCTTACTCAAATGTTTGTTAAAAGATGATGTTGACAGAGTTATGTAGGAATTCCATGAAGGTGACTATGGAGGCCATCTTTACTGGTAAAAGAATGCTAATAAACTACTTAGAGTTGGTTTGGCCTACACTTTTCCCATACATCCATAAGATGGTAACTGCTTGCCATAAATGCCAAACCTTTGAAGGAAAGAGAAAATTATTATCCTTAACCCTGATGCCTATCTCTGCTGAAAATCCATTCCAACGGTGGGGATTGGATTTCATTGGTGAAATTCACCCTCCATCCACTGCCCAATACAAATGGATCATGACTACTACAAACTACTTTACCAAATGGATAGAAGCCATCCCTTCCAGAGCTGCTACTGATTCCATTATTATAAAATTCCTTGAAGCTAGTATCCTTCCCAGATTTGGCTATCCTAGGAAACATATCACTGACAATGTTGCAGCTTTAAAATCATAAAAGATGGTGGATTTTTCTCACAAGTACCATATATCTTTGGGTCATTCAACAACTTATTACCCTCAAGGTAATGGGTTGGTTGAATCCTCAAACAAAAGTTTGGTAACCATCATTAAGAAGATACTGGAGGACAATAAAAAGTCATGGCATAACAAATTGATCAACGGATTATGGGATGATGGATTGACTAAAAGAAATCAATTGGCATGGCCCCATACCAACTAGTTTATGGAATGGATGTAGTTTTCCCTTCTTCCATGGCAGTGCCAGTCATGAAGATTATTCAGGAAGTACAAACTAATCCAAATGATATACAAAGAACGATAAATCTGACAATTCAATTGTAGCAGTCTAGAGAAGAGGTATACAATAGAACTCAGGTTGTCTAGGAAAACATAAAGAATTTTTTTGACAAAATAACCAAAGCTGATGATTTCAGCCTGGGAGACAAAGTGCTAAAATGGGACTCCAGAAGAGAAGATAAAGGGAATCATGGTAAATTTGAAAATATTTGGAAACGTCCATATATTATTTCTACTTTCAGAGGAAATAATAAATTTTATCTCAAAGAGTTGGAAGGAATAGAGCTACCAAGAGGTCTTGTCAATGGCAGGATGTTGAAGCATTACTTCTCATAACAACACAAATTTCCCTCATTCCATTGTAAATACCACAGTATTTTATGACTTTGATAGAATAACTCATTTTGACAAAGGTTGAAGCCCACAGAGAAGGCCCTAAGCCTTCTTTGAAGAAGTTACTACAAAAAGAAATCATATTGAAGACAATGCAGCTATGAAGGACTCAAGGCTACTGATCTTATGTTCTTGACACTTCACACTGAGAAGTGCCATCCCCGGCTGGAGCCACTCTTAGGGTACTATGATTTACATGATCTCAACGTGATTGAGTATCTCTCATTTTTCAGATTTCATATTGTTCATAGATTTCAATATTCAATAGATTTCCAAAAAAAAGAAAAAAAAGAGGGTATTTAAAAAAAGAAGGAAAACAAAAAAAGTAAAAAAAAATGGAAGGAAAAGAAAACCCCAAATATTGTTTAATTCATATACTCTAAGCATGATTGGACAAATTTCAATTTCTGTTGATAGGGTAGAAAATAGAGATCTTCCAAATATTTTAATCTTGGCAAATCAATAGCTATGTAGAAATGAAGTTGGTTCAACTGTTCAATATGAGCCAATAGGAGAGATAAGTGATAGAGTAGGTTAGAAAAAAAAATAAAAAAATAAGAGAAAGCGAAAAACGGTTTGCAAGTCTAAATGCACCTTGTAAAAGAAAAAAAGTTAGATTAGAAACAAAGGCTAGGTAGATTGGAAGAATAATAAAGGGGAAAAGGACAGGAAAAATTCCTTCTAAATGTTTTATTCTATATTTCATTTGTTTTCCCTAATGTGGAAAAATAAATTAATAAAGGATAGGGGTCTAATAACATACTCCTAACTGTATTCCATATTCCGCTCCCATTTCATTTCTTTTCCAATTCCCATCACCCACGTGTCTCTCATATCCTTGATTATCCACCCTGCACCTTCCACCAAATCCCCACATACAATGATCGATCCAGCGACCCATAAGAGTTTTATGCCCCCCTCACCCTCCAAATGTTAATGTCACGGGGGGGGAATCAATGGTTTCCCTCTCCCTACGTGTCACGCTATCATAATTTCACACCCCCCTCACCAATTCTTCTTACCACTCCACAGGCCCTCCGAAAAGTGATTTTCACTCTCAAACAAACCACCCATCCGTCATGCCATTCACCACTCTGTCCCATACACCTATCACCTCCATTCCTGCGCTATACCATTGCACATTCAATTCGCTAGACCGTTAGCCAAAGAACCCATGCCACTTCATGCCACTTCAACAGGAACACTGTGTAAATCATAAACACATCATCTCTCACCCATTTACATATTTTCAATATGTCCTCTTTTCTTATAGGTGAAGTGAAGATTTGTTGAGACATACACATAGCAATAGTTGACACAGTGAATTATCAACTCAGTAGAAGAAAGCTACATTTGTCTATGTTTACCAGGCATTCCCCTTCTTGAATCCCATTTTATGCTCATTCCCATTCTATTTTCCCTCTCTGAGTTCCCTTTTCTTCTCATTCCTTTTCCTAATTGCAGTTCACTTGCAAATCCAAAGAGAGTCCAGGTTTAAAATTTTCAAAAGATAGCCACGCCACTGAAGAAAAAAGAACAGGATTTGTTCAATCCAATGTTGCACCCACCAGTGGACTTGGACCATATTCCACTTGCAGATAGAGAGTTCAAGATGCATGAAACATTTCAGAATATGATCTCTTCGACATCTATTGTTGGTGGGAGGACAAATGTGTCGATGAAGTGGATGATATAGGGTTGTGGGATACAAATTTTCCTTTCTACAATTTTCCCAAAACCCATAGCTTCCCACAATTGATCAGAAATTGCCAGTCCTACTATAACCCATAGGAAAGAGTAGTAGTAGCCTCAGTAGGAGAAATAATTTTCACCATTGATGCTAAATCCATAATGCAGATGATACAAGCTCCTATCATTGAAGGAACCACTTCTACTTCTCATGAAATCCTCAGTGAAATGTACTAGAGGTTTGACTTTTCTAAAAGAGATAAAACCCTGGAACTAGTCATGACTCAATAGGCCCCACTTCCTAGCAAAAATCCTCCACATCCATCCTCTATTTACACTAATAGAACTAGGTATATAGTAACTATGCTTTCATATCTACTAGGGTATTATTCAGATCAATGGCTTGACGAAGCCATAATAGGTTTCCTGTCCATATTGTCATCAGAGTCAAAGCCCTCTATCTTGTTTAATTTTAGTCAATTCCTGGTAGATGCCATCCATAAACAATTCATAAATTTTACTAGAGAAGAAGTGTTTCAGTATTCTTCAAAACTGGTTAATATGTTTGTTTATTCTCAGGTACACAAGTTTCAGTTTGTGATGATGAAGCTAAATGAAGAAGGTGAAGCTTAGTCTGTCATTTCTAGATAACCTTGGTGATGAAGGATTAAAGGGACTTCACATACAAAAAATTCATAGAGATGTTTGCCCATCCATCTATGAGCCTCCTTTGTGGTACATCATAACCCAGAATGAGTCAAGAAATTAAAAGAATTATGCAGCTGACCGACCAAGATAGAACAAGAGATTAGTATTTGTACCAAAATTACATAGAATTAAGGATATATGGATGTGAATTGGCCCCTTGCAAGCTTCCAAAGTTCCTCCCCACAAGGACCTTTGCACTAGAGTATATCAAGCACATGATTAATGTAGATGAAGTGCACTTTGTAGCAGCACAGAAGAAATATTAATTCAATATCAAATCCCAAATTGGTCCCTTTATTTGCAACAACAGGGTAGCAGGTGAGAAGGCTGATAAGAGGTTGAAATTAATGAAGCTCACCCATAGCTTCACATGGTCCTATGAGCCATGGGGTATCATCTACAGGAAAAGTGTGGAAAACAACTCAACACCTTATATTCACACTCATAGACCTGAAATAGAAAAAATCACGAACCAAAAAAAGTGTATGCTTGAAACCTTGCAAGGGGATGAGGAACAAATACTTTCCTCTTGAAGTGCACAAACTCCTAGTTATTGTTTGGTCAATTTAGTATTCCTAAATTGATATCATTAATTGTCAACCCGGGGCTCGTAAGCTGATGAAGTGAAGGTGTACTATATGTACTTAAGCAACCTCTTAAAGCTTTTTGTCGTTTGGGGGGTGTTGTTTGTGATTAATTTA